>VXBS01002369.1:67714-103171 GCA_013400255.1 Sitta europaea | reverse complement strand
TTTTTTTTTTTTTTTTTTTTTTTTTTTTTTTATGGATTGAAGTGCTGCTCTCCAGCAGTTTCCAAACAAACAAACTGACCCAAAGCAGCTACTCGGAACATAGGATTTCAAAACCGCAAAGCAATCATCCACAACCATGGAGAGACCTGACCTGGGCAGTTTGTCCGGGGTCTAATGGCAAGTGGGAAAAGTCTGCTGAGAGCCAGGAGGAGAAAGGGCTAAGGTGAGGCAGAAACTGGAGATCTTCATGATGGGAAGAACATCTGTGACTCCTGGAAAAACTATTGCACAGTGCAGGTACTTCTGAAGTTTAATTTTGTGTTAAATTGAGCACATTTGGTGTTCCAGGAATAGCACAGGACATGTAGATAACATTTCCTATTCAATTGCTGGGGAAAGACCCCATACCTATAGCAAAATACAAATACTTTCATAAGAACACAAACGGGTAAATAACATTTAATTCAAAATGTGGAAAATATCTCATGCAAAACTTGGAACTGAACATGAATTTTATTCTCCCAGAAGATGATATCCCAGCTTTTTTCTTTAAGTTTGCTTCCAATGCGTCCAGTGCCTGTAGAGTGCAAGAACCCATTGGATTCAAAGACAGAGCAAGTCTCCTATGCTGTATTATCCCAAATTTACCTGTCTTTACAGGTGCAGCCCGTTCTGTTAAATGGATGTTAAGCAACATCAGGTGATGCTTTTTTATTTTTTCCTAAAATATATGAACAATGAGGTCTCCAAGACCACAGATGAAGTAGTTATTTTTAGGCAGCCTGACATGTGACAAGCATACCATATATTCTGAACAACTATATCTTGTGTTATTGCTGATATCACTGCCAG
Source organism: Sitta europaea (assembly GCA_013400255.1). Classification (NCBI taxonomy): domain Eukaryota; kingdom Metazoa; phylum Chordata; class Aves; order Passeriformes; family Sittidae; genus Sitta; species Sitta europaea. Next base: position 102,319 of record VXBS01002369.1, on the reverse strand, counting down.
CTCACTTGATTTCTGAACCTACAAGTTTGTTTTCTCCTGATACGATGATTATTAACAACCAACAAAGTGTGAAAATACAAACCACTAACAAAATCACCATTTTAAGTAAAAAAACACAAGCACCCCTCAGCAGAGGGATGTTGTAAAAAACAGTGGAATGAAATTAGTGCTCTAAAATAAAATATTAAATTGTTGTATCTCTTTTCCAGAATGAAAGCAACCCTCTCTCTTTCATGACAGAAATTACATCAGGGCAGTTTTCTTGCTAAGGGAAAATCATCAAATATGTGTAACAAGTGCAGTGGTGATGACATGTGAAATTCATGAAATCAAGCCCAAATGATGGGGTTTTACTATTGTTGATGCCCTGGGAAAGATCCAGGTTGGCCTCTAAACATCTCCATGATTCTGCATGATCTGCACTGGGATACCTGAGGTGTCCCAGTCTCCCTTCCCGACAAGAGGTGAGGAGGCAGCAGATTCCTCCTCACAGGTGTGAGGTAGTGTGGGATTCTTGGGGGTACCACAAGGGTCAACCCAGGCTGGGCAACACTAACAGGGGAGTTGTGGATGGCTGGGTTTGCTTCCCCAAAAATTATGTTCAAATTTTTCGCTGAGCTCTCAAGCAAACACCCACAATTTTTGTGTGGGAAAGGGTGCTTGGATTGATAGTCCTGGTGTTTATCTGGCTGTAGGAACACACTGGGAACTCAAAGACTGCATCAGTGTGTGCAGTCATGGCAACTGAGAAATTTGTTGCATTTAGAGAGGAATAATAACTATATTGACATTTCCCCTGCCTTTGAAAAATGTATTTAAAGGTCAGTAGGCCAAAAAAGAATACTTTAGAATATGTTTGGCTGAGAAACCTATGCAAACTTCGTGTGGTAATTCATAGCTGAAACATATAAATGTCTGAAACCTCCATAAAATGACTCCTTTAGCAGATACAATTCATGTCCTTTGTGCACATGCAGGATGGGGAAGTGTCAACTTTTACTTTGTTCCTCATTTAAATATCATATATATATACATTCTGCCACAGAGCACAACTTTATCCTTGAGGTTCCAGAAGTTCAGAGTAAAATTTAGACTAAATATACAATAAAAATCATAAAATACAAGTGCAAGGCCAAAATCCATAAATTAATTGCGTATGTAACTGCATTCAGATAACACAGATGTTGCAAGGAAAGAAGGAAAGGGGAGGAAGAAAAAACTCTTGACTAACCAAATAAACTCCTGCCAAACAAACCAACAAAACAAAAACAAAAAAGGATAAAAAAGAGAAAAAAATTATCCTAGGCCTCTAATGTATCACAGTGGTTATTTGCTGTAACATAAGTGCCACCTTGCACAAGAGAGGAAAAACGGGGCACAGGGTGAGCTGCTGGCACTGGGAAAGATAAAGTTTTATTGAACCCTGTGTAAAAGCACCTGCTTATTTGTAGAGTACAATTACATACATCCAGAATATCTTTTTGGAAACTTTTCTGCCTGTTTCTGTCAAATTCCACATCCATCTCACAGTGTTGAAATCTCTAACTGCTTCCACCCCGCTCGCCCCTCCAACATTTGGTTCATGTATGAATGCTGGAGATCCTGCCCATCCATGTCAAAATGAGCACTGACAGGAATTTTTACAACAAACCCCTTTCCAAAGAGACAATCAGAGTCAGCACACCCAGGAATTTCAGAAAATGGAAGTTCACACCTTGAAATATACAGAGTAGTGTGTTTCCCTGTGTGTGCATGCAGGGGAAACCCTCTACACTAACAGGATTGCCTTCCTTTGAGCCTCAGGAGGCAAATCTTTTGTGGTCAGTTTCTAAAGTCCTTTTTTAAAAAGTTTTTTTGAAAGATTTGCAATGGAAATATTTTAAACATCTGTATTTATTGATTAACTGTGCTGTATGCATAGATATGTACATATATATAGTCCTGTGGGTGTTAGCAAAAAGTTTAGGAAGCAAATACAGACATAATACAAGGCTCTTTATATAATAATTTGTGAGTCATTTTTCATAAAACTCAGAAAAAACCTGTCACAGAAAGACTGAATCTAGTCATGGTAACTAAAGATTTGCAAGTGAGAGATAGAGAGAGGAAAAAAATAGTAGCATTTCCAGTTTTCCATCTTCACAGGAGCTGCAGATATGTGAGATATATTCCATGTTTAGAAGGAAAGAGAAAATACAGCAAGACAGGTAAAGCACAAGGTCAAAAAATTTTTCAAACAATGTTCTGTAATGAGAGTGTTCAGGAGCTGACCTTATTTCTACAAGTTAACATTAAGAGTGAATAGTATTTAACAAATATCCCCCATCTCCTTTGAGACTTTGAACCTGTCAAGAGAATAATGTGTGCAAAAATACATTTCTCAAATGAGATGACACTGTGCCACGTGACAAAATATCTTAACATGATGGAAAAAATAATAAAAAGAAATTTTAGAAGGCAACTCTACTAAAAATTAAAGAAAAAGCATGCAATTTTAAGCTAACTATTCTAAATGACATCCCAATAGAGGATACCAAATGCTTGGTCAAGGTGAAAACTTTGACTCAGGTGTCTCCCAACAAATCTTCTCAAGCCCTGACTTTGGTTTTGCAGTAAGATGTGAAAAGTCAGTTCTGAAAGAAGATTAGTTTCAGGAGTCTGTTTGGGAAGAATGGGAATATTTTTGATCAGTCTGTCTTGAAGGCCTTACACTCATCATGAGGAGGAGCAAGGTCACTAATGAAAATGTGTCAAGAGGCAGAGCAGTGACCCCCTGGCAGAAGTTCAAGGACCTGAGGCACACATGGTTACTGCAGCTGTGTGGGCTGTGCCTGCATGAGCAGAAATGTAGGACAGCAGAATAAAGCAAAATCAGAACACTCAGACCAGAATGGGATACATCTGGTAGGATGAGAAAAATTCTGCTACTTTTGGAAGGAATGAGTGCAAAATTCTTGAAACCCTGAGAGGCCACTGGCACTCTGGTGAGTTTGTGACGGATGAGTTCCTGTAGCTGACTCACCTCCCTAAATCCCTGCTCTTCTTACTTCTTAAAATGGGCTCCTTCATCTCCAGATTCCATTTTTTGTTTTTGCAATGTTTGTGTTGGAAAAACGTTTTTGTGGATAATCTGTGGATCATATCCACTGGCATCACAAAATGGTCTCTGGAAATGGGAATTTGGCTTCCCTGACAACGACACCAAACACCACGAGTATCCCATAGTGATGAGACCTGGCAGTTCTGTGGGTCTGAGACTGGAGACTGATACAGAGATCTTACACAAAGTAAACCCAGGAGTGCTGGGATAGCCTATCACTATCTCCAAAGACAGAGATGACAAGCAGTATGCTCTCCTAGGGTCTTATCAGAGGCAGAATTTCAGTTTAAACCCTTAATTACAGCAGCTTTCAGACAGATAAGTTGTGACTATGTAGCTCTGAAAAGGAGAGATTTCTAGAACAAATCCATTATTCAAATAGCAAAAAGACTGAGAAGACACATTTGTGCCAATTTCGAGCAATTGGTATTTAATACAGGCTTTTGGCTGATTTTGGTCTCAGTCTTAAGCAACTGTGTTCAACTAAATTTGTCTTAATTTCAAAGCATCTGGTTTAGAGTGCACTCTCTGAATTGCCAAGCCATGATTGTCAGCCAGAAATGAGAAATACAGCAATACAAATACAGCCTCATCTGAATGAGTCCAAGGAAAATCATTCTATTGGCATAAGTTACTTTCATTTGAACAGGAAACTGTCAATTGATACAGTACACACTGTAGAAATGCATATTTTGTTGATTTCCAGTTTTCTTCAAAAAATAGAATTTATCTTTCTGTCACACAGAACATTGTAACTGACTGATTTATGCTTTGGCATGAATCCTATCCTATTCTAATTCCACATAACAAGTGAAGGAATAAAACTGATTAATCAAGTGCTGGGTTAAAAGAAGTATCTCATTGGGTACTATAAATCTGCCATTACAGTACATGGGTCTTTTATTCCAAGCTGGCTCTTGTATTCTATGTATGAACCTTTTTCGTCTATAGAGAAATTTTCACAAACATTAGCGAAAGCCATGAGTTAGTCCCAAGGGCCACAAGTTCATGTTTCCTGAGAAGGACACAGAAGGGTGATACCAGAGATGACCTTGAAGTGAGGTCAAAAACATCACTCAAAAACAACTTTAGAGATTTTCTTGTGTTTTGGTGGCCAAGGGATTGCATTGTCAGACATACCAATATGAATTCTGCAGTGAAGTTTGATGAATTGGATACGGTTTAGTGCCTCGCACTGGAGAAATGAGATGATGGCACACTGCATCACCTCAAAGCCATTATATCAAGAAATTCTCTGTGTTAATACTGTTCTGCATCCATTTCCTTCTTGTGAAATAATTTAAACACTTCCAGAGCTCGCCTTTTCCCCATAGGGCTTTATCTGCTCATGTCATTTCATACCGTAATGAGGACTAATTACACATGGTGTCTTGCTGCACTGGAAAAAAAAATGAAGCATTTTTCCAGAGAGTGATATCCAGAGCAGAGATATGTCAGCCTTACATCTCCAGCACACAGAAAAACAGGAGCTGTCAAGTTGCTCCCTCTATGTATCTTTCTACTGCTTGCCCAAATGAGCTTTTTAACTTTTAACAGGACAGCATCGACAAGTGTATTTCTGCTTACATGCTCTTTCATGTGTTTTGAGAATTTATAAAATTAAAACTCCCTAGCTAAAACAATCAAGATCCAAATGACTGATTTTTTTGGTTTGTTGGGGTTTTTTGACCTAGAAATACAGGATTTTGACTATATCATTGAGCCCTTACTGTGTACATTCATGGTCTGCAAATGCAAAATTTATTCACCGTAATGGAATAGGAAGAGGAGTAACTGCAGAACAACCACCTGTGGGTCATGTGAGGGGGTTGTTTGGGCTACTTTGGCCAGAATTCAGCAAAAATTCCCCTGTAAATGTAGAAAAGAGAAAAACAGATTAATGCTTCAGTTCATGAGGATTTTTATATCTGAATGGAGCTTTGGGAACTCTAAAGGCATAACAGGACAAAAATTTAGAACAAAACCACGATGATGCAAAAGATCTGACCACTAACAGAGGAATTTATCCCTTTTCTCAAAATCAATGTTGCCTGGCATTTAATACTGTGTTTCAGGCATTAATTTGCCACTGATTTATATGAAAATCCAATAAAACTATAAAAGAAAATCCTTTAAGATCAGATTGTGAACGGCTGAAATGAAATTACAGGGAAGGAAAAGAAGAGAAAGCAAAACCTTGTTGGAGAGAATATTTTTTCCTGTTTTCTGAATTTAGGTGTAGGTGGAAGAGACACTGAAGTTGACATCAATTGTGCCACTAGGTCACTGTGACACCAGCAGCAGAATGAGGTTACACTGGAGCAAGTCACAGCATCCTCTGGACCCAGAGAAGTCCACCCACTGCCCTCACAGCCCTTTCTTGAACAGTGGGTGGATGTTTCTCCCCTCTGGGTTCACTGAACACGTTCAGCCTTCACCACCAGCACCCTGTGGCAGCCAGACCACATACATGACACTTTTCCTCCATTCTGACTGGATACATCTAAGCCTCCATCAAATAGTTGTGCATAAAAATTTAAAGGGTGATTTTTCATTACAACCTGAACTAATGACTTCGGATTTTGTCTTCTGCCAGGTCTTTTTGTCTGTAGAACTGGGTTACTGAAGCACCTCCTTGAAGAAGTGGAACAAGCAAGAATTTAGGGTGACACCATAGCCAGGTGACTTCTGAACTGTTTTTAGACAGCTCTGAGCATCAACCTGGTCTGATAACTTGATGCTCACACTACCACAGTCTCAATGAATAGTTCATAGGATGATTTACACTAAGAATGATGTTTCATATAAAAATAAAGCATTGACATATATTTTGTTCCTCCTTATAGACCTTGCTCTGTGTATTTTCTTGAAGGATTCATTGTTATGATTTAAGTAAGAAACTCCCACACACACTGACAGCATCTTTCTCACATGCTAGCTGGGGACACTCAGTTTTTTCAGTGTCATTTTCTGAAGCAGAAAAGAGTCTTTTTTTTTTTTTTTTCTTGTCAACAACTTGAATTGACAAGGACAGATTTCACCTCCTATTCAATGTATTCCTTTGGACACAGCTACTACATTCACCCAAATAAGAGTGAAAATTAAAACCAAAATCAGATAAACACAATATGAGATCTTCATGAATACAAAAAGCATTTCATGCAGAACATATTAATTATATTGGGTAAATATTAAAATGTTTGTTTCTTCATGCTTAAAACTATGTTCTCCTGATCACTGGGGTTTTGGAGGAACTTCAGAACCTCCATAAGATTGAGTGAGAGATTTGTGTTTGTCATCACCAGCTTATTTCTAGTCTTGTTGGTTTCAGCTGTCCTGCTCAGGATCCAACTCATAGATTTTTAGGTGTAAGGTATTTTTACCCACAGGTCTCACAGCATGTAGAGATTTTCGTTTTGATACACAGATACAATTTCAGTTAGGATTTTTCTCTTCCAATTAGCTTATTTTAGCCACAGGCACACATATTTTTTTTCTTCTTGTACATTACTTTCCTTTCACACAGCTATCAGAAATAAAGGAAATAATAAAGGAAAAATAAAGATTTGATCAGCCTGGCACTTTCTTCAGCTTTTAGCTCATCTAATGTATTTATTTGCCCTACAATGTGGTGTAGTTGTCTTGTAAGTGTAAAATTAAATCGTCCCTTACAAGCCCTGTTTTATTTTTTTTTTTAATTTCTGGAGTTATTTGCACACTAAAAATAATTTTTATTATCACACGTGAGCAGAGCAAATTAAAAGGCAATGTTTCATAATATAAATGCAACTCTTTTTAAATTGTCCTTTTAGCTCCCTCGTTCAAAAGCACAATGTGAGTCTGGCTCTCACTCTGTGAACACTGCACAGTGACCACATCAGAAAACTTAATGGCAATAAGCAGTAATCAAATGCCTCTTAAGAAATACTTATTTTTTTATTATTATTATTCCATTAACAGTCATTTAAGTTTACTGCAATGGTTTTACTTTTTACTTTGCCTATTTCTAGCAAATGAATGGCTCAAGGATTGATTAACTGCATTGCCTTGTCACATGCACAACACCACAGCTGATCATGGAGAAACTTTATACACAGAAGGTTATTTTTTCATTATGTTTTTTTTGGGGGGGGGAAAAACCCAAAGGTCATTGTTTATCATTTCAGAAATTCTTCTTTAGTACACAGAAGAAAACACAGTATGAAATGACAAGTACAAATTTAATACCAACCTTTAGAAAACACAGGCTTCCCATAGCTCCTTAACACACTAATTTTTTATTTTTAGCTGGGTGAAATCAGATTACTCTTGGAAAGAGAAAACTGCAATCTCTCCCCTGGCATTTTCATGCCTAATGGGGTTTGATCTGAACTGCCAAAATGGTTAGGGCTTCTCTGAGGAAGAAAAAAGGAACACTGGTCTGGGCTGAATGCCTGCAAATACCCGTGGAAGAAATAAAGCCTGGCTCATAGGCTGGAATTGCTATGAGAAACACATGATATTTTGGACATAAAAACACAGGCTTTATTCTTAATGAGAACATAATCATTTAGCTAATAAAAGTGGCTTAGCATTCAGATATGAATAAATGAAACAGCTGCTGTTACACAGCACAGAGGCAGGGATGATAAATCTTTAGGCACTGCATTTCACAGTGTTGTGAGCAACCCTCAAAAGCACCTTGTACAGTAAAGGAGAGCTGTTATATGTTGCAGTAGACATCTCATTAGGGGTAGAAATGAGCCAAGACACAGACATTCAACAATGTGAAAAGGGTCACGGTTTATTCCTCGTTACATCTTAGCCATCCTATCTGATTACAGCAGGCTCCTACTGTAGGATAAAATTGCAGAGTCTGACTGCTGGTCGTTTCCTACTGGACTAGGTCTGCAAGTATTAGTTCGTAGACTCTGACTGCAGGCTTCCACCAGTTCAGCTGTGACTGCAGGCTGCAACTCCACCAGACCCAGACTGACCTCAGAGCAAATCTTTTGCCAGCAGTAACTCGCTTTCTTGTTTTGTTCTTCTTTGCTCCCCTCTGAATTTTTCCCTCTTCCTCGGGGCTCTTCCTCCTCAGGGCTCCTCTACCTCCAGGTTCTCTTCCTTCAGGTCCTCTTCCTTAAAGGACTCCCTTCACTACCCAACCCACCCCTTTTATCACACCGATCTTTATTAGTCACAGCTGTGACCCATTAAGAGCAAGGCTGTTCCTCTTCTTTAGCAATTAGTACAACTGTGACTTATCAGGGGCAAGGTTGCATGAATCCCTTCTTTCACACCACAGTTACAGATTGAAAATTGGAGACAGCCATACTGGAGAAATAGCCCACTAGTTAATGAAAATGTTTTTAAATTCTTCATCGGAAAAAACATCCTCAAAAACCACGGAAACTCTTGTTACTAATTACTACACATTCACCTTTTATCTCAAGCCTCATTGTGCCACATTCTTTCTCCTGCACTCATTGTCAATTTATGCTGGTTTTCTATTGCTCCTCATTTGTGTAATTCACAAAGGAGTCAAGCAAATATGCATTACCATCATATTTTTCATGTTTTGAATTAGTTGGTCAATAAATTATTTTGAATATATAAAATTTTAAAGAAAACTAATCGTTGGGGGTACAACTTCAGCCTCACTGCTAGGTGGACCTAGAGACAGAGAGCTGCAGCAGCCTCATATCTGTCAGATGCTGCATTCAACAGAATTCATTAAGTTCTAACAGAAAATATTTGTAGTTTTTAGTTACATGTTGTGAGATGACAAAAATGATCCTCAAGTCCACACTTTTACAGAAAGAGACTGATGAAAGAGAGAGCTTCACTTCATCATTTCCTAGAGGAAACTTCCCCTCAGCTTACCAGAACTCTGAAATGCCCAGGGTGAGAGGAAGTTGTGCTTGCCTTGTCCTCCTGATTCAGTCTGGGAGCTCAAATGGATGCTGAAGACCCCAAATAAAGGGGATCTCTGGCAAAAAGCCCTAGAAACCAGGATGGAAAAAAAAAAAGATTTAATAAATACCTAATTTCTCCAAATAGCTTCTAAAATCCTGTCAGACTTAAAACAAGAAAACCATTTTCAAGCAGAATAAAGAAAGTCAGTAATCATGAGGAGTATGATATAAATTTCTGCACTGGGAGGAGATTTTGCTTTTACCAAAAGCATGATGTGTCCAACTTGCTCAGATAGGAAATGGAGATAGAAAATTCTGTGGAGGAGAACCAGCTGAGAAGAATTAAGTCTGACCACTTAGTCTGGCTGTGTGTTCTTTACCAGCCATGAGCACAGATCTAACACAGTGGTGAGCAAGGGAAAAGGATTAACAGTTCTGGTAAGTACTGAAACAAAACTCTCCGCCTGATTTCTTGGGAAAGCCCATTTCTCAACAGCACAAACAAAAATGACACTGGACTTTCACTCCTCCCCACTCACAACTGGGCTGTCTCTCCTCTGTAAGAGTGGCTCTGACTGTTGCCAGGCTTTGAATTTTGAAGAGAGTGGAATAAAAGTCAAACATATTTCTCTGTTTTCACAAAGGAAATGCTTTGCCCTTCTCACCCCTGCTTTTTCTATCCAAATGGCTTTACAAACTGAAGACTCCAGCATGTCCACACAAGTTTTCTGCAGAATCACTGTGAAACTACTGGAAGACTCAGCAAAATATTGACGCACTTTTGTGCTTTATGAAAAGCCTAAGCCCATGACCCTATGTCAGCCAAAATTTTCCTTTGCCTGAGAAGGCTGTAGATGAGGAAGGAGCACAGAGGACATAAAAGGGGTTGTCCTTGTGTACAGAGTCAGGATTTTAAACTTGGGCATTTACAGTCAACGTGGTCAAAGCTGACAATTTCTCCAAATACTTTTATCATTTGCTTGGGAGTCTTTCAATATCTTATTTAAAAAAGAAAAAAGTCAATCTTGGCTTATTAAGCCAGCATTTATCTTCTTACTGCAATCACTTTCTCTGAGGTTGTAAGATTTAATCTGAGGGGTTGTAAAGTAATCCAAAGCGTTCTCACACTGAAATGCTGAGCTTTTTTTTGTTTTTAGCTGTCTTTAATATCTACTGAAAAAGAGCCACATGGGAGAGATCCTAAACTCACAAGCTGGTTTATTTGCCTGTTCCCTTGAGTAGTACTCTGCCCAATCATCCTGGAACATTGCAGTTGGTAGTTCTTATGTCTGTCCCAGCTGACAAACAAGATATAAAACAGTAGGAATAATACAATCCTGCTCTATCAATTAATTAATAAAAGCCCCTATTTACTATAGGCTTGAACAGTATTCATTCACTTTAAAAATACTTCAGTTTCTTCCTCTTATCATAACGTATCATACTATATTCACTGTAATGGATAACTTAATCAAATTTAAGGATCTTGGGAAATGGTATATTTGACAAAGTACTTTTTATAATGGAGATCATATTTTTTCTTTCTAAAAAAAAATAAACACGTGTTTATTTCTTTGCTCTTTCATGTTCCTAGAGCTAGGTCGTATTGCTACCATCTGCCTAAAATGGTTTATGCTCTTCTCCTCACAAGGTTATTAATTATCACAAAACTGAATATAATTTTTTCACAATGCTGTACCTAAAATTTCTTGGTTTTCAGTCCACCACCTAGGTGACGAAAAACAAAAAAAATAAACAAGTCAAGTCAGAGATAAATCTCAGTTGCTCTGCTTTGGGTTGCTGTAGCTAATTGACAAGGAGCAAATAAAAGAAAAATTGCTCAAATAAACTTTTTTTGCACTTAAAGCAGATTCATGAAAGAGCATCCTTAATATTTGGAGCAGAATGGACTAAGCACCACAGGATTTCTCATAAACAACGGCTGTGGTAGAGCCATCCCTCCTCTGAGCAGACCAAGGTGAACTCCACACCTGCAAGGAGCAGAGGTGCTGACACTCTTTACTCTTTTCCCCGTTACTAAGACATATCAGAATTAAATGATTCTGGTTTGGTTCCCCTTAATGTCTTTTTGGTCTGTTTTAGATCCCCCTTTCCATCCCTGCAAATAATAGCTCCATCATGGTCCTCCTCATGCTCTGCAGCAGCTTCCAGAAATCCCAGAGCCCCTTTGCAGAGATCTGGGTCTATCTTGGCTCTTGTTGAAAATCCCATATGTAATACAAAGAAAAACACAAAAGAAAAGCCAAAAACGTTAACAAATTTTACTAAGGAACCTAAACAATTACAATACATCAAACACACATTCATGACAATGAACAAGTGGAAGAGAAGCAAACTGACTAACCTGTGACAGAGGCTCTTTTCCTCTATGTCAAATCTCTTGTTGCATCATTTGGCCTTAAGACAGGAAAAATAACATTTACTCAATAATCTTCAACCTTTTAAAAAAATTCTGGTTTAAACTCTTTTATGCAATACCTATCTTGCCTAACATTTTGGGTTTCTAAGGTCACCGGAATAGGTCTCTGGGGCCACAGTGCCTAACCCATAATCCCAGAGCTAGCACTTGGTTGGTTTTCAAAACGTCATTTTGCATAGCAAACAAAGACACTTTTGCCAGAGTGACCCAAACAGAAAGCTAAGATGTGTGGGAAAAAATCAGAAGTTTTAAACTGGTCAGAGGCCATTTGATTCTGTCTGGCAGCACTTTATGTAAGATAAATATTTCATCTGAAGGAAGATCAGATGAGGAGCATTCACAAACTGGAGATAAAACTGCTGTGCAACTCCACATGTTTCTGGTGCTGCCAGCACAGAACAGCACAATGCTTATGTATAACAATATCAAACCAGATGAGCAAGGGAGCCTAAAAGTTATTTATGCCTTCCTGCATGACACACAAAAAAACCTCACTCACAAAACGCAACCGGACAGAAGTTGCACTGCCTGCAGGTCCTTGTCGAAATGCACACAAAAACTTTGGAGTGATCCATGCACATGGCAGGTGGAAGAATTTACCAAGTTGTGTGTTTATATTCCTTTAGAAGGCAGAGTGCTGCCTCTGAAAACTTATCAGCTGCCCTGCACAGTTTCTGTGGTTTCCCTGAACTGCCAAGCAGGATGAATCCTCACCTGCAGCTCCCATTTGAGGTTTGCTGCCAGGGAAAACTGCAGGAGATACATAGGGAGGAGCAGGGCAGAGGGACTATGGAGGTGTGAAATCCTTCTTGTCCTCCTGCCAGAAGGAAATCCTTCTCCTGCCTCCTGCCTCAGGCAAGACTTAGCTTTGGAAGGAGGAAAATGTAACTGGTTTGTCTGTGGCCTTGTCATGCAAAGGACTGACAGTGACAGCTAATCTTGGTTGCTGTTCCATGTCTCCTCAGAGACCTTCGACATTGACATATTAACACCAACACAAATTCCCAAGGCATGTGCAGTTCTCAGCCTGCAGAAAAACAGGAGCCTGGGGTCTTTGGTGGCTCTTGGGGTCTCTCCTCATGTGTTTGTGTTTGTCCCTTTTCTTCCTGGTGACCCAGGAACTTGTAAAGTCAGATGTAACTAGATGATCCAGATTTCACGTGGTCTCAGCTCTCTAAAATGTTGTGACAGCAGAAGGTCAGGCAGAGATGAAACATGCCATTAATGCTCACTCCCAGGGAATCACAAGGCTCATCTCCTATCCTGTTCCTTCAGGCACAGGACACAGATGCAGGGAAAACCTTGTTTCTTTACTTCATCTTCCCACATTCTTCATTATACCCTTGTAAAAAACACAAAAAAATGTTTCTTTAGTCCAGCAAAACACTGGAAGAGTCTTTGAAATTCTTCCTTGTTGGCTTCTAACTCAAACAAACTCAATTCTCATAGCTTCACACAACCAGTATAAAGGAAAGCAATGATCATTTCAAAATTGGGACTTTTGGATGAGTCTATTCAATAGCTTCCTGGCAAATATCCTTTGAAGAGTTCAGTCACAGGGAGATTTTTTTAATAAGGTCATTCTGTCTCCCCAGGCCTCTACAGAAATTAAAGTCAGGCTTTGTAGCAGTGTAAACTGATTTTAATTTTCTGATACAGGACTTTTACTCCTCAGTGGAAGGACATGGCAGGGACCTGGGTGTTCTTGTTCCTCAGACTACTCAGCAAACTCCACTTTAGGATGGTTTGCTGGAAGAAGCTTATCTACTCAAAGCAAAACTTGTGCTGGATTTTTTGCTCTGTCGTTCTGAAGGGCAGATTTGAGGAGTTTCTGTGGTCCCTAAAACACCTCTCCTAACACTTTCTGGATAAAATACTCCTACATATTTCATACTGATTCATGATTGGTTTCTTTTTGCCACACTTCAACAAAAATAGAGCAATCTCATGGAATTTTTTTCTTTTCAATTGTGGTGAATTTTGAAACAGTGGGTGGTAGGGGTCTTTAACCCAGAACTCAACCAAAATTTAGAGAATTAATAAGTTAGTGATGCAGAATTTCTACTCTGTAGACCATTCTACCCCTGTCCACTGGATGAATGGGAGGGACAGAACATTTCCTCAAATTTTACCTGCCATTTTAACCCTTTATCTAACCAGTTATCTTTGTGCCTCATGGCCTACATCTCCCACTCAAATTAAGTGGAAAAAAACTTAACAATTTTGGTGACAACAGTTTCATTTCTTTGAGAACTCTACTGTAGACTAATTAATTTCTTGGAATTCATAAGACTCAAGTACTTTGCTATCTCTGTCTAATTTTATGAACAGAGAGAGGGAGATCCCATTTGCAGACCGTGCTGGACACTGCAAAAACCTGTGGGTTCCTTCCTGCAATTTTCTCACCTTGGTGTCAAACAATCCTGGGAGGACTAGGTCATGAAACTTTTGTGATTCCTTCAAAATTCAATAATAGCGTTAGCTTCTGACCCATTATTGTTGTGTTTGGAAGGTAGAGGTATTGCCATGAAATACAGACACTGCCACGAATTCCAGAGAAAAAACTATCAAATTTGGGGTTGGTGGGTGGGTTCAGGGTTTGCACTCCAGGTCAGCTTCATTGCATCCATCTGTTGGAGAGATGTTTGGAGGAGAGCTTAGGAACTATTCTCCCTTGTCATGTACTGATTATTGTTCTGATCTACAACCAAGAAACAACATGTGTCTGCTTAACTAATTAGAGAGGCTGAGAAAAATTTAGGGTGAGATGCTCCCAGAAACACCTATGATGCCTGTGCTTTTCAGATACTTGAAAGCACAAAATCAAGCTAAAAAAAAGAGGTGATAATTTGAGATTGATGGTTCATTTCATAAGCCTCCAAAGAAGTAAGAGGATCCTGGATTTAAAAAATGTAGTAAAAGTAGGCTGCATTTGATTTATTTTCCTGCCTTAGTTTCACTTCAGTACTTCAACTATTACATCACTTTACAGTGATCACTTACATCACTTTACATGAAAAATGTTTTAGTTATTATAGTTACTGTAAAGTAATAAGTAAATCTCTGATCTCATCACTAGGAATTTTTGTTTCTGCTTGGTTTGAAAAGAATTGTCAGGGACACAGAAAACCACACAGATAGCACTATGTCATGAGGATGAAAATGGTGCACTCTGAAGGTTATATCCCAGGATCTGTAGGAAACTTTTAGATCAGCAGGTCCTGGTATTTTCCTCATCCTGAACCCTAGCTGTATGACACCCCTAGACTGGTGGTGACTGAAGAGGTCTGTGATGGGAAAGATCACATTCTCAGCCTCCAACAGCATTTGAACTTCTCTTTTAAGTCAACCTTTAAAGTAAAGATCAAACTTTGGATCCAATCTTGCCATTTTTAAAGAGTGACAAGGCAGCTCTCAACTTCCACAGTTACATTCTCCCTTCAAATATTTTGCTTGTCCACACAAGGTTTACTTTCTTTATCACATAAGACTCTGAAAATATCAAAAAGTGTTCCAAGACCAAGGTTTTAAACACATCACTGTGAAGGGGTGTAGGAATCACTAAAAGCAAAAGGGTTTGGGAAAAGCTGTGAATGCAGACCTCAGAGACAAGAAAACAGAAAATTCAGAGCTATGTTGTAGATGATGATTCTGAAAGTAAAAGAGCTACATGAGATAGTGAGGAAGGACATTAGACAATAAGCAGTGTCTTGAATCTAGGTCGTGCAAACCTTAGGATAGCAGAAAAGTATGTCTGTCAAGATATAGAAAGCTTTAAGCTTAATATTGGAGCACTGTGCATTGTATTCTAAGGCTAACAAGCAAGCATCATTTTAAGTGAGTGTACGTGTACTAACATTGGTTGGTTGAAGCTACTGTCAAGTATGCTTTTGCTTTTTGCTATTGGCTGATAAACTTTTAAAAGCATTGTAACACAGAGTTCAGTGTCTGCTGCTTGGGACGTGAGCTGTTGTTGTTTTCCTGTTGTCTCAGTCATGTAATGAGACTTTTGAAAAATAAAATATAGCTTGAGACACGCCCCTCATCATTCCTGTCCTGTTTGTGGCCTCAAAATACTACCATGGCTGGCAGAGAAATGGGCACAGAACTGAACCCTTCTAGCCCTACCCTTGTCTGTTTGAAACAGAATTAGATGGTGACTATGGAAAAAAAATATATAACACCCCTCCCCCCCACCAAAAAATTCTAACAAAATCCTTTGCAAGTTTTTTATACTTAAGCCACCTTTTCTCTCAGAAAAATACCCAAACATCTCATTACTGATTTTACTGTGATGTTTCAATGCCAGAAAATTTTGCTGAGATTTTATTGGAGAGTTTGGAGACAGAATAGAGAGGAAATAATACTAAAAAATGTGTATTTAAAAACAATTAAAAAAACCCAGCCACCACAATCCAGCACTGGAAAACCTTGGAGTTTTTCTGAGTTGCTGTGATAACAGCACGTTCCATGCAAATGCACTTATTAAACAAGAGCCTGTTAAAAATTGGCTAAAGTGCTATTGGAGACTCAAAAACCCCCAGAGACAAAATTACCCTGTATCTGATTCCTGATTAGACTCTTCTAAGGAAGTAGAAGGAAGTTTTAGGAAGTTTGACTGTGCAACTCACAGATTTATGGTAATTTTAAATAGGAATTGCACCCGATCTATTCTCCCACCCTGCCTTTTCCATACCTTGAGTGAACTCAGACTACAGGTCTTCTAACAGTGGAATATTTAAAGAAATAATGTGTAATAGTCGCTCCTGAAATGCAAGAAAAGGCTGATTGTTGTACAGTTGCCAGTCAAAATCCAGGGCCACTAATGAGGAAATGATCATTTTACATAATAATGTTTTTATATTAACCAGACTGTGTCAGGAAAAGTAATTGATAGACAAGTACAATATGGAAAATCCCATCTTTATGTGTCTGTCTGAACAAAAACACGAGGACTAAATTATTTTCTTTTCCTGGAGAGACAAGGAACAGGATGGATCATGTGACAAAATTATGTAATGGTTTTTAGCCATTTCTTCTCAAACTATGAGATTCACATGCCTGATGATGATTTACCTATGTCCCATGAATCCATTCTGGTCTCATTATCCACTCCATCCAGCTGGTCATGGTGGCAGAAACAAGATCCTCACTTCTGTCTGTGCTGTGGCACAACTGGGATGAGATTTGTTTTACTTGGACAATTCTTTAGGAGCAGAAAGCTGTTTGTGATCACTGTGTTAAACTGGAGCTGTGTCCCCAGGGACAGTGAGATTCCATATGTTTGTTGGGCCCAAGCAGAGGCAACAAGTGCTTCTCTGTGTCTGCATAAACCCAGAGAGCTGGTCATTAATCTGAAACCTGCTGGGTGCCCACATAGGACATTTCAGCCAAAAGTCATACTTTTAAAAATAAGAACATGGAAAAATGACTGCGAAGATAACTGTGTAATGAAAAGAACAGCTGGCATCAGAATTTGGATAAAATCCATTAACACTACCCCCTCTTGTTAGATTCCTGCATTTTATTCAGGACTTTTTGGAGAAACCATGTTCCACACATGTCTGTATTGATTACCTTTCAGACAAGTTGCATGACACTACACTTTCATTTTAAAGACGGTGTTTACAGAAGCAAATTGTCTTTTCAGCAGCCATTTCTATGGGAATTGCTGTGGGAACAAAACAGTATCCCAAGGCTGAGATTGGATATTTTGTGGAACCCCTTAGCAACTCCCATTTGCACATCCAGATCTGAACTTCTGTACATCCATCCATCTGCTTGTTTATTTCCTGGCTCCAGCAGAACTTAGTCCCCCAGGGGACATGTTGTGGCACACAGTGGAGTGCCTTTGGCCTGCTGAGGACCAGTGCTGGAGGAAAAGGCCTCTGTGTTCCTCACCTGATCCATGGAATGATATCAGTCCTGGGCCACTTGGAAGAAGCTTTGATGCTGTAACTGGAGACTGGAGTATTAAAGGCTTCTAAAATTCAAATTCTGGATCTGGCAACTCTCTTGGTGGCTCTCCAGTTGACTTTGCTGGGGTGTCCCACATGTCTTGCCCTCTCAGGTGTTGCTTGCTGCCCTGGTAGGAAGGGAATTTTCATTAAAATTCAGGGGAAAGCAGGGGAAAACACACACTTTGATTTACTTACTTTTGTTCTATTTCTTTACTAATGTGTATGCCCTTCTGCCACCTGTCAGACTTTCTGACTTGCCTTTCTGCTGATGATGTTAACAGCTTAATGTCTCACATTATATTCGCTTGTACTTACTGTCTTGTAACAAAATGTCAGAATTCTTTGCTTCCTCATTTTGCACTGGCTCATTCCATCTCCACAGTCACTCACTCAGGCTTCTGCATGCCTTGTGTCACCTCACTGAGATTCTGTTGAATGTCCCACTTTCTCAGGACGCATAAAGCCCCTGCAATTTCTCTTGCTTTTCCAAAGATCAGAGGTCCCTTTACCTCTTTCATAAAATAAAGACATATGCTTTATTCTCCCCTTTGCTATGTGAGCCATATGTGTGGAGAACTGCAAGCAATGTTCCAAATGAGGCCTCTCTAGCTGGAGCAAGGCCAGTTTCCAAATTTTGTGGCTGATAAACGTGTAAGTGCATCTCAGGATAGTGTTGGTTTCATTCAAGCAGATATTAAGCATTGTGCCAGGGATGACATTTTATGTCCACCACTACCCCTCATTCCTACCTGAAATTTAACAGCATATGGAAACAGTGCTTGATGTGTAATGTGGCTCAGTAAAAGGAAAATACAAAAACCTAGGAACACTGGTTCTGTGGGCGGTGGCAACACATTGCTGCTGCCATGCCGACGGCGAAGGCTGTGCTGATGGTGACATGGACCACGGCTGCACTGCTCCCGCCCTAGGGACCTTCTCCACCCCTCAGCGTCTGTCTGCTGTCCACTAAGCATTAATTTTTGTATTATAACTGTCAGTTGATTTTGAGAACAAGTTAGACTGCCAATTTTGAGCAGACTAACAATGCTTTCTTATTGTATTATTTATAGGGGT
Organism: Sitta europaea; assembly: GCA_013400255.1. Lineage (NCBI taxonomy): Eukaryota > Metazoa > Chordata > Aves > Passeriformes > Sittidae > Sitta > Sitta europaea. The sequence continues at coordinate 83,851 of VXBS01002369.1, read as the reverse complement.
TTTCATGTTATGTTTTTTGCCTTGTTATTGTATTTAGAATTGGTAACATGTTTTTGCCTTGGGTGACGGATTTATACCTTGATTATTGTAATTAGGTAATAGGGTTTTTTTCCTTGCTATTAAGGGGTTTTGGCTTTGCCTTGTTTGTATTTAAAATTCAACAGGACTTGAGAATCATCCTGATCACTCTGCTGTGTCCTCAGACCTCTTGAGTTGTGTTTGTTCTCCTTCTGCAAGGGGCTCAGCAGAGAACTGCAGACACTTCTTCTTTTAGCTGAAAAGAGGGACTTGTGGATGCAGACAGTGACCAGTAAGAAGCAGTTTGAGCTTCCAGGTGAGCCCTGGGAAAGCAGGAGAAAGAATGTAAACAACTTGGTGGCTGGTGTTTTCGAAGACCATACAGTGTGTGGGAAACATGCTGCTGTTTACCGAAAGGGCAGCATCTTTCTGTACCAATCAGTGTCTAGATGGTTATGTACATTATAAAGGTACAGTTCGCTTCCAATAAAGGTACAGTTCTTATTTTGCCTTCTGGGAACTCTCCACCTCATTTCTTTGCTGCTCTAGAGAGGCAATATTCCCATTTGGTTTTTAAAAAAGAAAAAAAAAGAGAACCACCCCAATTTTTATTTTTTTTAAGAGCTGACAAAGTGTTTTGTGCATGCACAGTATCTGGCAGTGCTTTCACTTAGAACATATCACCCTGAACTGACTGAGAATTAATTCCTTCATGGGGTTTAAAAAACATATTTCCAAGGTTTGTATACAAAAGTATATAAAGGTTACATGCCATTCTTCTCAACCAGGAGAAGCTCGAATTTTATTGCAAATATTTCAAAATGTTGTAAATGTATAAATAGAAGCACATGAGTGTTTTAATCAGATTGGATTGGGTAAAAAGTTGCTGTGCAGCAAGGGCTTTGGCTTTGACAAATCCCAAATATCAGCTGAGAGCCTCTGAAACCTCAGGCTTTTGGGGAATAATGGCGTAAAAACAATTAATTGTAAATTGACATCACAGGGAGACTGTTTTGCTACTTAAGAACCTCATATTCTGCACTGACAAACTAGTTGTCTCAGGACAGCATTTGGGTAGCTGGTAGTCTTTCATTTGGATGGATGAGATGGTATTTAAACAGCAAAAATTTGGAAGAAACAGAAACATTGCAGACAAACAATTAAAGCTAAAAAAAAACCCTTAAAAATATATATATAAAAGTTGTACTTGACTTCAAATAGTTACAAATACTTTTAGTCCTGTTTTTGTTTCTATCTTTAGTTTAAAAATCTGCTTTCAAATAAGATCAATTTGAAAATGGAGGCTAACAATTTCCTCTCCCAAATAAAACACGGAATATTTAGAGCAGGACTCCCTATTTTTACATGACTTCACTGCCTATGAATTTAAGGGATGACACTCTCTGGAACACCCTAAAGCACAGCTTCTTAGATGTTCCCCCATCATTTAAACATACTGCAAGGAGAGCTGTAACCGGGCATTAATGTTCTGTAGAGCATCGATAGGTGATACTGTGATTCCAAAGAAAATAAAAGGTGGCTGGGACTGGCCTTGGCCCACTTAGACCTTCAGAGATACAGGTTGCAATCCATGAACTAGTGACCTCATTTTGTAGTGATGTCAGAGCTCCTTCTAATGATTTTAGTGGGTGATTTTTGATAGTAGTGAATAGGATATACACATGCAGTTACCATGTGGTGGCTAAGACTAAGGCTGTGAGTGCAAGTCATCACAGTTTATAAAGGTAAACAATTCCTGCAGTTCTAATTTCAGTGTGTGATAAACAACATTAATTTCCTTAACATGCCTTTTAACTATCTCTTAGTATATGTTTTCTAATTTAAAACTTACTTAAAAAGAGTGGAGAACAGGGAGAAAGACAAAAGAGAAGGTAATCCAGTGCTTACAGCACCTTCATCTTGAGACAAGTATAATAAAAATGCACCACTAAAATTACACTGATACAAACCAAGAGCACAGGAAGATCAACCAGTATTTGCACTTTGAATTAAACATTTTTAGACTGACCTTGATATTTCACTTCTCTCAGCAGGATTTAAATGTTTGAGGAAAAAGATCTGACAATCTCACTGAAAAAGAGTCCCAAGTTAAACATATTGTCTAATAGTGTCTGACTAGTAACCATCTTTTTATGATTAATTTGTTAAACAGCCTTGTTCTTTTTGCTGTGCACTTATCTGTTTTAAGGAGAGTAACCTCTGGAGACAGTTTTGTGCTGTGTAGAAGCCAGAAACTGGAAAGAGAAAAGTCGCTTAAAATTGTAAGAAAATTGAAACAAGAGCTCAGTTCCATGCATATATGCATCTCCGTAAATATTTACGCATTACTAAGAACTGCACAGATCCACCCCTGCATGTGTATAGGCATATATATAGGCATTGTATAAAATAAATAGGCACAAGAAAGAAAAGCAATGTGACTTCTGGTGTCACCATGGGCATATGCACAAATAAAATTATTACCTGCATACATAAAGTTATGCTTTACATATATCTATGTTATATATTTTAGTGCATATGTGTTCACTGATTTTTTTTATTTCCATATAAATTGTATTTTGTACTGTCTGCATCTTGAGTTCTTTTGGTCTTAACAGCTAAAGAATATTAAGGAGGTTTGCTAGGGAAATTAAAAATCTTTTATGACTCCTTTCTCTTCTGGAAAAATAGAAAAAGAGGAACAGCAAAAGGAAACTGCTCTGAATAATACTTGTCGTTTATTTGGTTAATTGGCAAAATAAGAACACATAACAGTAACAACAACAACAAAAGCAGTTGAGTGAAAGAAATACATCAATTTCTCTAAGAGTGCCTGTGACCTGAGGTGTGTGAACTCACCACATCAATCATGCTGTCAAGTTGTGTGTCTTGCCAACAAGAGAGAAAAAAACCCATTCTGCAGAATTCACTGAGATTGTTTCAGATGTGTAATATAAGAGGGAATGCTGGGGTGAAAAAACAACCTGATGACACTACAAGCTCAATACTCTGGGGTATATTTCCCTGGCTGTTTTTCTGGGCCTGGATGATTTACTGGTGATGTTTTTTTCCCCAGGAACTGCAGTGCAAGGAAATAACATATTTTTTCTATTTCACACTTTGTGTTTTTCCAGCTTTCCCAGAGTTGACTTGGAACTCAGGGAAGCACTTAATTCCATACAAAACCTTCTTTAAAAAAAGAAACTGAAAGCTGTTGCCAAATGTTTGCTTAAGGTGGTGTGGTTTTGGGAAACATTTTATGTTTTGTCATTACTCTTCCATCTACTTGTTTTTGAATCAATCCTTATGTTGAATTCTGCTGCCAGATAACTCACAGTATCCAACAGCAGCTGCACCAGGACAGCACACATGGCCAGCAGCAAAGAACCCTACAGTTCCCTCTGCTCTCACAGAAACTCTGCTCTCACAGCAAGCTGGGGAGGGAGCACCAGCCATAGTTCCAGCTCTGTCAGAACACACATGCCCACTCAGGATCCCACCCCAGGTTCAATATCAAATGCAGCATCCATGGCCCCTGACAGGCTGAACCTGTTTCTGTAATGCAAATGTCTTGCAGAAACTGACTGCAGGGGAACAGCAAAATAGAATGGTGGAGTTGCTCCCAGCCAGAAGTCTGGGATGAAAAGGTATGTGCTTGATGCAGTGGTTCAGTTTGGTCTCTGGAGGAAAAGAAGGGGCTAGTCCCCTTATTAATTAATTATTAAATTAATTAGTTAATTCAGGTGTTGTGGTTACCTAAGCCCTGAAGTTTTTTAGTCCCACTCTGTTCTAGCCCTGGACCACTTGCCTTCCACTTTTCTAACATCCCAGCCCAGAGATTGTATTGAGTTTGTGTGGCCGGGATTTGGAAGCAGGTGGCTACAGGGGTGGCTTCTGTGAGATGCTGCTGGAAGCTTTTCCTAGTCCAGGAAAGCCAGTGTTGCTGGCTGCAGGGTTCACCCAGCCCTGCCCAAGGCTGAGCCCATCAGACACCCTGGTAATGGCTCTGAGAAAACATATTTAGGAAGGAAAATGAGGTTATTGTTCAGAAGTATTTGCAGACATTAAAGAGAGGAGTGAGAGTGTGTGAGAGGAACAGCTCTGCCGACCTCCCAGTGGAGGAGGAGCAGGAGATCCTCCAGGCATTAGAGCTGAGGTTGGCCTGCAGCCTACGGTGAAGGCTGTGGTGAAGTAGCTGTGCCCCTGCAGTCCATGGAGGAGCCCGCGCTGGAGCAGGGGGATGCCTGAAAGAGGTTGTGACCCTGTGGGAGGCCCATGCTGGAGCAGGGTGCTGGCAGGGACCTGTGACTCTGTGGAGAGAGAAGCCCATGCTGGAGCAGGTTGTGCCTGAAGGACTGACTCCATGGAAGTGTGACCCACATGGCAGGAGTTTATGGAGAACCGTTGCTCTTGGGATGGACTCACTTTGGAGAAGTTCATGGAGAACAGTCTCCTACAGGAGGGACTCCACGGTGCAGCAGGGGAACAACAACTCTCCTTGAGCACCTGCAGAAAAAACATGTGATGAATTAACGCAATCGCCATGCCCTATGATTTTAAGATTTTTTGTACTTCTCATTATCCTGTCCTGATTTATTTTGTAATATGTTCAGTTAACATCCCTAAGTTCTTTCTGTTTTTCCTGTGATGATATTTGCTTAGAGATCTCTCCTAGTCCTTAACTCAGGAACCCTTTGTTATATTATATCTTCCCTGTCCACCTGAGGAGGGGAGTGAAAGAGAAGCTTTGGTGGGTGCCTGGCATCCAGCCACTGCAGATGCAGGGATGTTCTTGACATCTCAAAGCCAAGGTACCCAGTGTGCATCACCACAGGGCTCTGTCCCCAGGACGAACTCACTCCTCCAGTTCTGACACACAATTTGGGAACTGACACCCAAAGGTGGCTGCAACCACTGCAGGGTATGGGTGAAAACAAAAACAGACAGTCCCAGAGCCCAGAGGTTCTTACCAACAAGCTAATCCAAGGTACATTACTCACCCTGTTCATTTTTCCAGTAAGAATTCAGGTACCCTTTGAAAATATGCACTGCAATCTACTTGCTGGCTCTTCAAGTCCTGAATCACATTAATTCCCACTAACCAGAGAACATTTTGGAGCTTTTAAGAGTTTATTTCCAGTTTTGTGCCATCTTGTGTGGCTGCCAGAAAGAGCAATGAAAGGGATGTTTAGCCAACTTCTTGGCAATTCAAGAGTGGTGATGGATGCTAGCTCAGGCTGTAGTGAATATGGGAGAAAGAGTAATAAGTTTTATTTTTAATGCAAATCTTTACTAAACATAGCCAGTGCTAAAGTGAATTTTAGCTTTTTGTTTTTTTGCAGACCACAATATTAATTCTGTGCTTATCTATAGCTATATTTAACCATATCTATATTCTGATTCTCTGCAAACTTTAATGCTGATGATGCCTGGATATAGTGGATCCTTTCCTTCCACAATCACTTCACCAGCTTGCTCTCAAAGTAAGTAATGGCACTATGTCCCCAACAGAGGTGAAACATGAATTAGCTCATAAAGATACAACCTCTTTTTTCCAAGAAAAGGGAGATGTCTGTTGGGACAACATGTCTGTCATGTAGTAATTCCTACAAGAATTTCTTTGTCCAGCTTTAAGTTGGTATTTGATTGCAGAACAGAGAGAGTGAGAATTTTTGCCTTTCAGGATTGTCCAAGGCAAGAGTCTGAGCAGCTTCAAGCACAGATGTCAAGAGTGCTAAATGTGGTTTGGGTTAAATTCACAAGATTTGTGCTCGGGGCCATTCATGGAACGAATGAGTTATTGACAGTATATTAAGGCTGACTGCATTTTCAACATTTCAGTAATTCTGTCGGTTTTTGCTAATCACTTCACAGATAAAATCCTGGTTGTTGAAATCATCACTGCTTGTGCAAGTATGCTGAGGATGTTGGCTGTAAAAGCCTCAAATACTACTGATTTCCTAAGCAAGTTACTGACATGGCTTCTATTTTAACTGGTAATAACCCAAATTGAAAGGAGGGAGGGAGGGAGGGAGGGAGGGAGGGATACATGGAGGGAGGGAGGGATGATGGATGGANGCACATCAGATAGAGACTCTGCCAGTGAGGCGGGTCCTTTTTAATGAGGGAGTAGACAAACTGAAAAGTAAGAGCACCCCAGAGCAAGCAACAACATCAGCCTTTGGCAGCAATGTTTAATCCAAGGGAACTGGTCTTGCAAATGCTGTCCCTTGTTTGGTGGTAGTAGTGTATTCTATCGAAGAGAAGAGCAATAAAAAGAAATTCTCTCTCTGTGAGAAACAAAGAGAAAACCAACCTCAGCTTCTATATGCTCTCAACTCAAACCCAAATTAAAGAAATTTTGGAACGAGGTTCGTGTTCCCAGAGAGTTGTGGACCTGCAGTACCTTCAGTGTGAAGTACCTGTGAGAGAACTTAAGTTTTCTTTCTGGAGCAGCTGTAGAAGAAAGAATGTTGACTGTGGTTGCATAAAAATCATGAGGTATTTTCTGTTAATAAATTTATTCTGTTGTCAGAATTAAAAGAATTAATAAACCTCAACTGCAAATGCCATTTGAACTCCATTTTGGATTAATACACTACCTACATCTGAATTCCTTAATTGTAAATTTCAACAGCAAATTTATAGATATGTACACACATATGAGTGTTCATTACTCTTCGCATCTCGCAAAAATAAATTAGAAGTAGGGAAATTGTATATTTGTAAGCTTTTGTCAATAAACTTGTTCTTAGGTTGGGATCTTGGTACACTAAATTGCAGCCTGAAGCAAAGTTATGTGGTCTGGGAATAGTTATAAATCCCTAAAATTATGCTTTTGTAATGGAAACTGTGACAGACCCTTAAATACAGCAATGCATATTAATATATCTCCTTGGAAAATATAATTGCAAAACAATTAGGCATTAGGCTGCCTGTCTACCAACTCTTTCTCCCCCTGAGGAAAAAGTTGAAAGTGATACTAATTTTATATCACCTGGAAAGAGTCACTCTGGGTCTGCAGCACAGCAGCACATCAAGTGTCCCTGCAAGGTTCCATTGGCTTTGGGGCACTGGGCTGCAGAGATGTCCCTGTCCATCTGAAGGGGGGAGGCTCACTCAGGACTGCTTGGCTGACTGGTTTTTGGCTGCTGCTTGTGGCATCCGGAGCATTTTCTCCCTGCCACCAAGCTGTGGGGCACAGCACAAGTCATCCTGGCTGTTGGGGATCACCATGTACCTTTCAGGAGTCAGACAAAGCCCTGTCCTTCTCCTCATGCAAACAGGTAACCCTGAACAAGCTACTGTGTCAAAACTCAGGTGCTAGAGGTATTTTCTTGAGCATGTTCCAGAATGTAATTCTTACTGCTGGTTTAAGCAGAGAGAATACGAAATGTACAAAGGTCACCTTAACCTGTACTGATAAAATCCAGTCAGGAGATGAGACAACACATGTAGGAATTGAGTTTCACTGGATCCAAAAAGCAAGGGAATACCTTAACTCTACCTGGATATGACTAGTTTTAATCCCTGGCATGCTTGCATGCTAATTCTCAACACCCCAAAAAGCCACCACCACAAAAATTCCTGTGTTACCATCTGTTTTTTCCCTGGATGCTGGGCAGGGTCCACACCTTGATTAACTGTGGAAAATCCCATGTCAGGGTTGGTGTCCTGCTCCATCCTGTGCAACTGACCTCAATCAACAGCTGTGCAGCTCCAGCATCCTGACCAGTCCACACAAAGTTCCCTTCCCAGTCACTCCTTTGATTGCTTTCAGGTTCCATCAAGACAAAGGCAGAGTTCTGCCTACAGCTTTGCACGGCAGCATGAAGAAGACACTGAACAGTGTCTGCCTGTTCTTTTTTATGTCTGTATTTGGAATGAGGTGGAGAACATATCCACAGAGGACTAGCTGTTGTCAGTGCAGAGCTCTGTGCATCCCATCCTTTTGCTGTTTCTCCCTTCTTTTTTCACTTCTCTTCACCCCTTACCATTCCCACCACATATTTCCACACTGATCCTGAAACCTGACTTGGCCCAAGATGAGGATGTGGGATGAAATTTGCCCTTCTTTCTTGTTTTGTCATAACCATTGAGATTGAGCTGAGGGACATTTCCTATTTCCCAGCTCCCTCAGAAGCTGTGGTAGGATTTGGGTTAGAACTCAACCCCAAGGATGGTCTGTTCATGGCACTGAGCAAGGCAAGCTGTGCCAGGGAGAGTTTTACCTGAAAATTCCTACAAATCACAGCACTTGTGGTCCCCTGGGGAGGCTTGGTGTGGGTGGGCAGACTCAGAAGGGCACTTCCATGGCAAAACCACTTCTGTTGCATAATGCAGTTTGAATCTGTACACTAAGAGTAGCACTGTCCTTTTTAGTGAATTTGACAGATTCTAGACACTCTAACAGGTTTTTGGTTTTGCTTTCTTTATGCCTCCAGCTTCTGTAACAACAAAATGAGCCTTACACTGTTTAGCCTCAGACATGTTTATGTTTTCATAGGGAGCTGAAGATCTTGTGTTTAAGCAATGCTCACTTTTTAACTAGCTTATGAAATATCAGTCTCCACTTTAGAGCAGCTTTTCCTTATAAACATATATACATATTGGGATAACTTCCACTCTTTGAGAAGCCTGTGCTAAAAAACTTCTCCTTGTGGGCTGTAAGCTGTCCCACATCAGACTGAAAGCTAAAAGATGCATCTTTGCTGAACATTAGACAAACTCCTGTGGGCAGCTCAGTTATGCCTTAGGAGTACAAGGTCATATATCACTTTCAAAGGCAGATTATTATCCAAAAGTTGTATTTTCCCAAACTAGCAGCAACACGTGGTGGCAGGAAAAATCAGACACCACTGACTTCTCAAAAATCAAGTTTCGAGGTGATGACCTAACAGATAGAATCATACACCTTGCCACTAAATCTAGTGGAAAACTAAAAATGCAGTGTCTCAGGACATGACTGGCAATATCTGGACCTATGGAATTCACAGAGTCATACAAAATTTTCAGAATTGTATCTCTTTTATCAGTGCTAGTATGGACCCATAAAAAAATACATAAATAAATGTTTTTATTCCTTTGTGAGGAATTTACATATGCAAAAGAGCACATGTAAAAGATTTTCACATTTTACACATTTTTCATGTGCAAAAGATTTTCAAGTGCTGTATTGAAAAGGGACTGATGATGAGGATTGGGGAAGTGGGATTTTTTTCCTGAGGCTCGATATGAAGTCACTCAGCTAGTATTATTATGACAGATGTTGTGGAAACTAAGGAAGATCATTGATTTTTCCTCCTCTAATTAATAGCTTAGCTTTTACATTTCAGGACTTGAAATGGATTTTATATCACCTTTACATTTTTGACATCCAAAATTATAGTTCAATTAAAGTATTTAATATATACAAGTAGAAATGCCAAAACCCAATCATATTCATGTAGTAAAAATGTTGTCTTGCAATAAAAATTTCTATTTTCATTGTTTTCTCATCGTTTCTGACAAAGAAACTACCGAGGAAATACTATGAGATTGGAGAATATGTTAGTAGTCAGTAGGAATTCTTATGTAAGCACTGACAAGGACTTAGTCTGACAAGTTTAACCAATTTGAGCATTAATTAATCTACAGACTACTGGAAATGGCTGAAACTTTAGAGTCTAATAAATTCAGTGGATTTGGACACATATAACTTTTTTACATACTTCTTTTGAAATGATGAGTTACTAGCTAGAAGAATGAGATTAAAAAGTAAACCAAATCAACACCTAAACCATGGTTTTATATCAACTTTTTAGACAGAAAAAACAAAAGTTTTTCCACACTCTGTTTCTACTAAGATACAGCTCCCCATTAGCATGGGCACTCTACAAGGCCTGTAAGAAAGATGAAATTGGCAAGGATGCTCACAGCAATAATACTCTTTAAAGCAATGCTCTTATTATTCTGCATTATACCCTGAACAAGATATTATGAATTCCGCTCATGTGCATTAAGGAAAAAAAAATGGTTTAAATTAATTTGTTCATGCTTGGGAGCAACCAGTCTACAGGAATGTACTTTTGTGTGGGTATGAAAAGCCTGAATATCTGTTCTTTCACATAATAAATGCAATCACTCCTCTTAAGCCCATGATCTGTCCTCTAGCTTTAACCAGTGAATATGAAAGTATGAAAACATGATTGCTCTTCCCTCTGAAACCAGGGAATATTTCTATTTAGATTTACAATGCACACAGAAATAGGAAAAGATGTTTGACCAAAGGAGAGGCAATTCACCTATGGCAAACGTGAATGGCAGATGTGCCATTCTCTCAAGCACAGTTGTTCCTGCTTGTACGAGGAGCAGCCTGGACGCAAATCCACATGTCCAGTTCTGCGCAATAAGGGTTGTATCTGTTGGGGTGATGCCTTATTAGGCTACCTAGAACAGAGGCTAGACAGTATTAAAGGAATAAAGTAAGTATTTATTAAAAGGCCTTCAAAGGATGCACCTTGGGCAGTACAAGAGCCTGTCTGGCTCCACCCAAGATGGATGACTGGTCAAAGGTTTTCACACTTTTACAAGTTTTGGTCCATTTACTTATTGAGGTTAATTGTCCAATTATAGCTTCAGGTTGTGAAGTCTCATCCTCCCAGATTGCTCTTCTCAATTTGCTGTTGTTTATACATTTTTGGGCCTGAAGCTGCAACGGTGTCCTTTGTTCTGGGCTGAAAAAGGATAGTTTTGTCTAACTAAACTGTGAAAAGAACTTTCTAACACTTTATATCAAGTTCAGAGTTACATACCAATGCAGTACAGAATCTGGAAAATACGAAAGCTAAAACTTAAGGCATCAGGGGCTACACAGGCTTGTTGGAGAGTGTTCTGCTTTTTTCTGAATTTACTCTGCAAAGGCTTGAATAGAAGCTCAGCTAGATGGGAGAATCTTGTCACAGAAAGGAAAGGACATGACCAGAGTGGATCAGCTCCCCTCAGACAGGGGATAGATTTCTTCAGGATGGTGGAAGGGTTGAAATCAGAAACATAAGCACTATTATCTGAGAGAGTTGTGAGCAGTTCTGGCCTTTTTAAAGGAATAACAAAGGGCGATCACTTTGCCTCCAATGCCACATCTCCAACAACATCATTTCCTCTCGTTCCAGCCACAAAATACAATACAATACTTCTAGACCACCAGGCTCCTACACACACTTTGAAATCAAAGGTCTGTTTGCCTGTTCAGGCAGATGATGAGCACTCTGGAAAAAACAAACAAACAAACAAACAAAAAAACCAGTAGCAAAGTCTGACCTTCTCTTGCTAGGAAAAAAGAGGAGTTTAGACCAGTTATAACATAGAGAGGGGTAGGAGCTAAATTCTGTTACTGGAGCCCTGAATGTGATTGGATAAGTGTGGGGAAATTACCCTTACCATCAAGGTGAAAAAAAACCCAAACCTGTGAAGTTTAAGAGTGACTGAGACTGAACAGTGAAACTACCTCCACAAAAGAGCATGGCTGATGTGCTCATTTGTGGCTGCTGGCAGTGAGTGACACCCTGCTGCACAGGCAGAGGGAGGAAAATCAAAATATAAGAAGGAAGATACTTGTGTTGCTCCTGGAACCTCTGTGCTGGCACAAAAACACGCAGATGAGAGGCGTCATTCCCTGCATCTAGTCTTCTGCAACCCAAACCACCACACTGATGACCCCAGTCACAGAAAATGAAGCAGAAAGGGAGTAAAAAAACTTGGGCACAATGAGAACTCTGCTACAGATTTGTCTATAGCCCATAAGTAATTTTTTAAGGTCAAATGTGATTTTTTAGTATTGATGGATATGTTCTTCCTTTATGTTTTAAGCAAGATACGAGTTTATTTGAGGAATTTAAATTTGCTTCATTTGCAACACCATTAAGAGCTAAAAAATGCCCTTCCCTGCTTCTTTTCAATAGCATTTGCTTAATTAAGGAAACAAGGTAATAACTATCTAGAGTATTGCCTCTTTGAAGTTCTGTAGGTAATAATAATGACTTTATAACAGAAATAGCAAAACCTGATATTGGAAAGTGAATCTCTTTATGCACAAAAGGTTTCAGCAAAACAGCTATTTGATTCCCTTTCAAAACACTTCAGTGAGAATATTTTAAATGCGTGTAGATTTGGTTTTCATTTAGGGATCCTTGAGAGTTTTCTTTTCTCAAGGCCCAGTATTTCCCTACGATTTATAATTACTTCACACAGTCCTGATAAATACTGCAAAAGAATGTCAGCCATAACTCACACCTGAAGCATTGTCAGCAATAATAAAAAATGGGTACATATTAATCACTTATCTCAGGAATGAGTTCAACATCACACAGAACACGCGCACAGTGAGTTTAACATCAGTCACCTGTTTGCAGGGACCTTGATTCAAAGACATGCTCAAACCCTTTTGCAGGTCTAAGCATCTTTGGGGCTATAGGGACCAAGCAAAGACTTTGGATCATATTCATGATTATAGAATTCTGTTGATAGGAAATTAAAAATGTGTGTTGGGGTTTTCTGCTTTTTGTTTGTTTGGATTTTTTTTGTGTGTGTCTAATGAAAACTGGATGCACTCAATCTTTTTCACATATAATAGCCAGAGTTTCAAGAAAATAAAATAATTTGCACTGTAATATTCAGATATATTGCAGGTAAAGTCTTTGAATTTTCCAGCATGTTCCTCTTCCATTCCAGTTGCAGAAAGCTGAAGTTTCTACGAACATTTATAAATATTTAAAACTTCCTGACAGTTGGCTAAATAGAGACATTATCTTGCCATTAACCATTTCTACCAAATTATATAGCTGTGAATAAACCCCTGTATTTAAAACAAGGCAATGAAAAGTTTCAGGACGTAAAAATCAATTTGTGCAAAAATCAAAAGGATGCATAACTAGAATGTCTCAAAAGAGAAATTCAAATATTGACACATGCCAGGAACAAGACCGATCCATATCTCTAGAACATCTCAAGGGAATCAAAATTCAACAAAGGAGAGAAAATCTCAAACAAAAATAATAAATTAAACTGAGAAGATTGGAAATTTCTACACAGCAAATTTAATCCTGGTAGCAGACAGAGCTCCAGGTCTTTGGAAGAATTGCCTGGGACAAATCAATTTTTTAAACTGATTCTGCTGGTTCTTTATTATTAGCTTGAGTGGTGGGTGTACAATTTTATTTTTATCTTTTATTATTTGTGCTCAAGAGAATTTATTTTCATTTCCCAATCTAATAAAGAGAATTGGATTAAGACATCTAATAAAAAAGAGCTTTCAAAACTGAAGTTTTTCATGAATCTCATAAATAGTAACCTACTTATCCCCTGCCATATACAGTGGAAATAAAAAAAGTGTTTACTTTGGAAGATGTGCAAGTCCTGTGTCTATACAGAAGTTGTAAAAGCAGCAATTCCAAGAGCAGTGAATTAAAAAAAAAACCAAACAAACAAAAAAACAAAAAAAAAAAACAACCAAAAAACAAAAAAACCTGATTTCTATAAAAATATCACTGATTTGATTTCCAGGTGAAGTTTTTTCTTATTTTTTGTTTATTAAAACGGTCTCCCTCAGCTAAGCTGATCAAAAATGGAAAGTGGACAAGGGGAGAAGTGGGGGGAAGACTAAAATATCTACAGACTAGTCTAACATCTTACAAGAGTCTGATTTGCTTTTGAATTTCTGTTGACAAAAATATCTGATTTATATTTCCATTTCCATTGGTTATACTGTTATAACAATGTGTGCATTGCACCACCAAATAACTTTTGACTGCAAATATTCTTAGAGAGACCTTTTAGGAGAAAAATCATTCATTAAAAAAAAATGTTTATAAGAAAGTTGATTAGCTACACAAAAAAAAAATCTTAGAAAATGTCACAAAAGTTTAGAGTGTCTGAGCAGGAAGTTAGGTACTGACAAATCTAACAGTGTGCGACATAGTATCAGCTGTAAATGCGCTCACCAAGATGTGAGGGCTCTAGATAGTGCTGAAACAAAACAAACCCCCAAACTTTTGGCAGCAAAATTATTTTGAGTGGTTTAAAGACAACACTGGAAAATTAACTGAAGACTCCTGTGGGGATCTACCTGGTTTACAGTCAATTAACTGAATTACTGTAAGGAGTCATTCACCCCACAACTTCTTCAGCGTAGCTTAACTATGAGATCCTTATGTCTGTGAGCAAGATAGACATGTGGGATTAAAAATGCAAGCAAGGGGGAAAAGAGACAAGGTTCCTTCTACTGAAAAGAAACTGCAAAAAAAAAAAAAAAATTTGGTAGAATTTTGACTGAAAGTAGCATCTTGTCTCTACTGGCCTATCCCAAAAGATGATTTACATGATTTATCCAGCAAACCAGTGCTGGGAACGTGCAGAAAAGCAAAAGTGGAATGTCTAAACATGTCACCACTGCATCAATACTCTTACTGTTTTCGTTGTTTGGGGCTTTTTTACTTTTCACAGTCATACAGTAGAATCTACTCTGCTGCCTTCTCTTCCTCTCTCTTACTCATCTTATTTCCTATAAAATTACACTGATAATTAGTTTGCTGATTGCACATTCAGAGGAGGAAAATACAACAGTGTCCAAGTCAGGTATAAAAATGGTAAATTGAACAGAGAAACATGACCTTTGCTCACTCCAAATTTCACCTCTTTTGGAAGCTGTTAAAGTGCTAGAATGCTGCATTCTGTGCTGAGTACAGCAGTGAAAGCAGTTTAAGTTGATGATCAGAGTTTTACTGTGAGAAAAAACACATACATACAAAATAAGCCACAATATCACAACGCTGAAAGCTAAATATATCCAAATAACCTCCTCTCTGAAGATCTCTGGTTTGTTTTATTTTTCCCAGTATGGAGAGATTCTGTGAATCATTGGAAGTGCTGCATTTTCACTCGGAGATTGACTTTGAACTTCATAATATCCAGTGGCAGGCATTGTGCAAGAATAAGTCATTTCTAGTCATAATCTACCAACAGAAACAGAAAAGAAATGCTGACTTTCTGTCCTCCTGCTCATCTAGCATGCAGCACAAACAGATGATGCCTGTCCTAATTTGAAATGCCAAGAATGAGTTGCTGTGATCTGACAAACAGATGGGAAGAGTCCACTCAGGTGTGAGAGCTGCAAGCTCAGCATCAATCAGGTCTTCCAGTTTCCTGTTCTGTACTCACTGGACAGCCAGCATCAAAAACTTGGCTGGATATGTGAGGATTAATGAATCAGGAACTCTGCAGTCATATTGTCATTTTCTGAAAGCTTGTAATTGTTCAGAAATAAAAAAGAAGGGGACGCTGAGAGGAAATACCAACCCAAGTGAAAGGGATCATGCCTGGTGGAGGAAAGTAAACAGAAAATTGATTATTTATTGGCCAGGGTGGAGTTGCTGTGACAAATGTTCAGTTTGAGAAAGTGCCACAAGAAAGCTGGTGGTACACACGTGCTAGAAGGGCACTGAGCATTCATCATTGTGGCTATAGTTTGCACAGTATGTGGTGACGTGCCTGAGGAACCTGCAGCTCATCTGCCTGGTAAACTCCTGCAGATTTTCCAGCATTCCCAAAAAATGTAGGGAGCATGTCTGATTAAGGCATCACTCACATGGAGTGATAACTTGTGTTTTCCAAGCGATTTCAGCAGTGTGTGAGCAGCCCACTCTCTTCAAGGAGATGCACTGAGGTCAACCCAGTGTTCTGGAGATTCAGCATGGACAGGAACCAGGAGTCCAGAGGAAGGCAACCATTGAAATCCTGCTTGACCACTCCATTTCAGGGCCAGTAAAGAACTGTACTGATAGTAGGCTGTGTTTAATTACTGCTCTAATCACATATTGTTGACTTTTTTATAACAGGGGAAAAAAAGTCTGATGCCTCAGTCAAAGCCGAGGTTACAGAGAAATATACTAATCCTTTAAAAAATGTCCAAAATTCAATATTTTTTAATCAAGCACAGCACTTTTGACCAGTCAGAAGAACTGCAAGCATTTAGTACATCCCCCAAAGAAGTGGACATATCTTAACCTCCTTCATCAAAAATATGTTGATTCCAAAACATAGCAACAATCAGGGGAAAAAAAAAAACCAACCACCAAACAACAGAAA
>VXBS01002369.1:13828-67594 GCA_013400255.1 Sitta europaea | reverse complement strand
ATGGAACCCAATCAAGATGTAGTGCAAATGAATGGCAAGATCCATGAGGTTAATATGGGGATGCTGTGTTGATTTTCTTAGAAGAAATCTGGGATAAAATCCCTGCAAACATCAAATCTGACTAATGCCCAGTAAAATTTATTCAGCACTGTTTTTCTGTAGGAAAAAATCTTATTTTGACAAGCCCTGAGCGCAGCCTCTAAAATGTTGAAATGCTGAAAATATTCCTAGGTATGTGAATTGTTCCATTTAAAAATATTTTTTCCCCTTTTCTTGTGACATTTATTATAATGGCATCCTGAGAGTGTCACTGGGGTAAAAATAGACTCTACTAATTTATTCCTTTAAAAGATGTTGACAACTCTAAGGATGTTTGAGAAAAGATGTTCTATAAGATTTTCTGAAAGAAGCATCTGCATAGAGACAGGGTTGCAGTGGTTTGGCTGCTCTTTAGGCACTGAAATCTGCTAAAAAGAAATTATTTGTAGATTTTTTAAATTTTTTTTTTAACTCTGACAAGCTCCTCTGCCTGTCTGCTAGGAACACAGGCAAGATCCCTCACAGCTGAAGAAAACAGATGATTCCATCTCTTCAGAGCAAACAACAAGCTGTATAACCGAATACGAACCAGCTGTTTGTTGCTTGTGCTGANCAAAACATAGCAACAATCAGGGGAAAAAAAAAAACCAACCACCAAACAACAGAAAATCCTACAAATCCCATCAAAAAACCTCAACCAAACCAATCAACTAAAACAATCCAAAAGAAAGGAATGACAATGTCCAATTCAATAAATATGATCCCAGAANTCTAAGGATGTTTGAGAAAAGATGTTCTATAAGATTTTCTGAAAGAAGCATCTGCATAGAGACAGGGTTGCAGTGGTTTGGCTGCTCTTTAGGCACTGAAATCTGCTAAAAAGAAATTATTTGTAGATTTTTTAAATTTTTTTTTTAACTCTGACAAGCTCCTCTGCCTGTCTGCTAGGAACACAGGCAAGATCCCTCACAGCTGAAGAAAACAGATGATTCCATCTCTTCAGAGCAAACAACAAGCTGTATAACCGAATACGAACCAGCTGTTTGTTGCTTGTGCTGAGTATTTCATGTGTGACTCCATTAAATGCTTCAGGGACACACATTCCCCAATGCTTTTTGGGGGAAAATTATGGATAAGCAGGTAAAATGGAAGAAAAACACCTTAACTCTGACATGATGGCTAAACAACCAAGGTGCTGGTGGGGCATGAGTATCTCTGTGGACTGAGCAGTCAGTCACTCCATTAAATTTGCTGGAGCCATGATCTGGAACAGCACAAAGTCATCACAGCAATTTCAGCAGTGGAATTTTTCCTACTAGGAAGGCAGAAAAATCCAGCTAACAGTATAGTTGAGGGATGATTATAACTAACCCTCATTTATAAAAAAGTCTGTTCAGTTATATGTTATTAAGATTCAATTTACAGAAAAGATATCCTCTTTTCCTGGCTCTCTACAGTATAATTCATCTCCAAAGCAGGCAAAAAAGTTGCTGTGAATTCTGAGGGCTTCCACTCACCATGTTCTTTTGTCAACCATTTTTCTGTTCAACAAAATAAAGGAAAAAGATTTTCACACATTTTAGGCAGTGAATCTAGAGATGAGGGAGAAAAGGCTGGAGAGGCTAAAACCATATGTGGGTTTCAGAGTTCTCTGGTACCTATGTGTAGTATAAATGTTTGCACTAAGCAGTTGTTGAACATAAACCGTTATCAATTTTTTATGAAGTAATCCTGTAGTGGGTGTTGATGCTTGGTGGTCGTTCTCATTTCTACAGTATTAAAAAAAAAGGCAAAACCTGTGTCACCTTTTATGGTTTCTCTGGTCCTTCCAATGACTGTAAACTTCTCCTGGAGCAATGGAGAGACACCATAAGTAAATGCTGTTAACACTTGTTCTCTCTTTTGGGGCATCCAGAGTATTGACATAATGTCACAGAACATCATCAGAAGGCAGTTCCACCATTCTTCTCTGGCTAAATCTCAATTGTGTTAAATACATCCCCGTTACAGATGCCTCTGGACTCTTTCCTTTTCTTCCTGGAGAAAGAACATCTGGCTTAGACTCTCTGAAGTGAGAGGTGAGGACAAGAGGAAAGCTGTTTCAAAGAGCTCCCTTCCATAGAGATCCGTCCCCTCTCTGTGACCAGGGTGCTGTGGCACTTTGGTCCAGGCTCATTGTTTTTTGTGACATGTGTGAAAACTTTTTTTTTCGCCTTGCACACATTAGAAATGTTTTCCTTTTGTCCTGGTGGAACACATCATTCCCACTGATGTCTTGTTGCCCATTGTGGCTTTTTACATCCATGCTTTAGGCTGAAAAGACATTTAAACACTTGAAAAAAATTGCTGTTATGTAGCCAAGAGTTTGGAAGTCCTCCTTCCCAAAAGCTCTGCATGACCTGACAGAACTCAGCTAAACTGTGAATTTTCAGTGGATTTCCCTTTAAATGTTGAGATATTGGCATGGGGCACCCTCAGTTCACAGATTGTCTGATCAGTGTCGAATATCTGTAGCTCAGAGAGAATGTGACAAGGAGCATTGACATTCACATCAGTGATTTGGTATAAGGGTCCCACTTATTTCTAATTGGTCAAATGCAGTCAACTATATTATGCTTTAAAAGGTCAAAAAGAGCTGTTGTTACCAAATCACTTGGGAAGAATATCAGAGTGAAGGATATCCTTTGTGCTGAAAGGCAACTAATTAAGTAAATGTGCTGTTGTAATATCCAGGGGTTTGGAGCTGTGCCCATGCTTCACATTTTAATTTTTTTCTGAAATAATTCAAATGAAAAGAGAGCTGAGCTTAGAAACAGAAAGAAATGACTGACCCTGCAAATAGCACAGAGGAAAAAACATTCTGATTTTCAGCTAGTTCCCAAATATGATGCAGGGATCTGGGACACAAACCCTGCGAGGCTGTGGAGGATCAGTCATTTTACCATTGATAAAAAGAAAGTAATAATGATGGGTTAGACATATATGTGAATAAAAACCAGCCAAAGATCAACATGATCTTTGATGCCAAGAAAACTGAAAGTCTCCAGACTGGGGAGGATCAAAAAGAGTGGGAAAAAGGCAAATCTCCTGAGGATGGAGTTAAATATTTGTTGTCCTCAGCATTGTTAAAGGTTTGACCACATTAACTATGTGCAGAAAAGAAGGACTGACAGAGGACAATTATGTTGAGAGTTGCTAATTTTTATCTCATTCCATTCTCCAAGGTTGGTTTGGTTTATTAAAGACGATTGCTTTAATTTGCTGATTAATGGTATAAAAAGGTGGTTTGTGATACAGGCACCTGTTAGAAAGCCTCTTTGAAAAGGCAGACCATATGAAATTGATCATTTGATATGAAATGATGCAATAACAGAGGAGTTAAAATACAGTCTCCTGAACATTAAAATAGTTTATATTGGTTGCACAAACCAGCAATGGATTGCATTTTATTTATTGTCATTTTCTGGTTTGGATAAGCTATATAACTAGTACAAAAATTTACAAGGTCCAGTACCAAAAAAAGGCTGCAGATACATTATAGAGTACACTAATGGGAAATAAAGCTGATATCTCTCATAATTTTACCGTGACACACACCTGACCAACAAACCAGTATTCGCAGGGGTCCTTTGGTGAAGACTGCTGTCAGTGTGGAAATGCTACCTTGAATTTAGAAATCCGGAACAGAGAGTTACCAATGATGATGCTCTAAGTTCTCCCACAAAAGCAAATGAGCTCCTGAAATTGCTGGTTTACTACTCCTTAGCTTATCACAAAACTGATTGAGAAAAATTAAATTAAAATTAACATTTTTCCCTTGTTTAGCTCTTGATCTGGGTGAAATCACCAATTCCCTTGGGAAGATGCAAAGAGTTTCTTCCAATACACTCAAACCTTTCTGGAAGCTGAGCAGCCTCTGTGCACCAGTGAAGGAGCTGGAGCTCAAACCATCATCACCATCATTATCTGCTAATAAAGGACAATAAACAGATGACCTTAGGTAATTTAATTAGCAAAGCATGACTTAATACTACTTGAACCCCAGAACAGAGCAATAAAGAGGCAGCAGCTCTGGTTACTTTTCCAGTTCTTCCAGATGGTAGTAATTTCCCTTCAGCTGCCCTCAGACAGCACAGGGGTGTACTGTCTGTTTACATCTGTGCCTGAAAAGGTCATTCTGTCCAGGTGTGAGGCTAAACAGCATGCAGAGTAAGCACTGAAAGTCTGGTTTTACTCTGATTTCCACTTGGCAGAAGTGCAGATACACCCAAACATTGGTTGAAGGTTGTTAACCCAAATATAGAATCTACAGAGCTGAATGTAAGGCAGGAATTGGCTCATTCCTATTTTCCTTGACAGAATGCATCTCTAGGTGACCCAGGAGAAATATCCATCATCTCTCCTGCTTCCTTAAGGCCAGCTTTCTGTGCTTAAAAACTCCAAAGTTCTTCAGCCCATCCTCATTCTGATTATGACTACAGACATCACAGTGGTGCGCCCGTAATGAAGTGGTGATAAGAATAAAAGATCACAGGAAAAGCACTTTTAGTTAACATTATCCCAACCTGCTTTGTTGGGGAAGTTCTTGGAACTTGAACTACCCAGTTATATTCATTTTCCTTCATCCAGGTGTTTGAAACATGACATGAAAAAGCCACTTGATCTTTTGCATGCTTTCTCAACACAGGTTTGTGTGGATGTTTGAAAATCCTTGATTTCATTTTGAGGGCATTTGGCTTTATTCCTAGAGGCAAGTTCTTACTGGGACTCTCTTTAAGGCTAGATTAACCATTAATAACCTGATAATTCTTCCTGTAAAGGTTTATTTACAGCATAGCTTATGTGTTGATCCTCATTTTAATAGACAGATCTTGCTCCTTCACCACATGCTGCAAAATATTTTTAGAATCCTTTAGGAATTTATCAATAGCCAGTCAAGGCTTGGAACTTTCATTACAAAAGGTTGACAGTCACTGGATCAGAGGCACATCTTAGCAAAGCTGTATGGATGTTTCCTACATTATGCTGCCATCTTTTGGGGCTAGACCAGTAAAAATTAAAAAATTAAAAAATATTCTCAATACAGTTTTCCCTTAAAACCAACCAAGACTGTATTATGTGTAAATTCCTAAATTATTTATTTATTTTCTATTTTTAACCAAAGTTTAGAATCCTCTTCAAAAATGTCTCTTCTCCTAGAAAGGGAGGGTGTTTTGCCGTTTCTTTCAGAAACACTGGTACCAGTTTCAGGAACATGTCATCAACACCTGCAAAACAAATCCTGGCACTTCGTCTTCCATTTCTTTGAATAAATGTTAATTGGCAGGACTTAAATACAGCTCAGCTAAGCAATGACAATAACTTAATCAGTGTATGCAGATAAGAGTAGAGACAGACATTTAGTTGGGTTGAATTACTGATTTTATTTTCTCTGGATAATTTCAGATGTCATTACAAGGAATATTACAGTCTTATTTAAAGGAATTTAATCAGAGGACTGGTAAACTATGTTGTATTTTATTTTATAGTGAATATCCTCAAAGAGACACACAGCAGTATATTAATTTTTTGGCTTTCAATGAGTTTATGGGTTACAATAAATGGACATCAGTCTATTTGGCTTCACATGCACTGTTTTCTTATTCATATATTTACTGTACTATAATTAATCCATTTTCTTCCAGAGAAAAGCTATCCACCGATAAAAAGCAGAGCAAAAACCATTTAGTCAGGCATTTTTATCTGAGAACAAGATATCTGACAATTCTATTGGCATTAGAAAAACCACAAAAGACCTGCTATCTTTTATCTTCAGCCTTCATCACACTCCCTGCTCTGAGGAACAGAAGCAGCAGGAGCAGGTGGGAGCACAGGAAATGACACCTGTAGATGTGGAAACAAATAAATTATAGTGGGAGAAGTCACACACACACACAGATGCTCAGAGAGAGGCTGTGGGATCTACACCCTCAGGGACACTCAAAATTCACCTGGAGGCATCTCCAGGCAACTTGCTCTCTTTGAGACTTGTCTGAAAGACATCTTGGGCTGGAGGCCTTCTCATGGACCCTCCCACACCTTTGATTTTTTCATTCTGTAAAGTATCTTTTTTGTCAATTTAAAAGGGGAAAATTGTTGGGGGCTGGGTGGATGAGGTTTGTTTGGTTTTTATTTGGTTGAGGTTTTTTTTGTTTTGGTATGTTTGGGGATTATGGGGGCAGGGGGTTGGCAGTTATTTCTGTTTGTTTGGTTTCTTGGTTTTGTTTTTTAAAGCCGCTATGTTTTCTTTTAGAGGCATTTCTATGTAAGTTACATTGCAAATAGATCCACTGCTCAGATCTGGAACCCAAATACAAATTTGTGATGTTGGCTTGCTGAAGAGTAGGTTCTGGTAAAACAATTGAATGGAGCAGGCACCAATGTGTCACTTGTTATATTTCAAATACATAAAGACATATTAGCAAATACATACTAATAAATGCTAAGAAAAGGATCTGCTGCCAAAGTGTACAACATCAATGTAATCAAAGGTACTTTAAGGAAAAGAATGAAGAAAAAAAAATAATCAAGGGTCCAATATTTTTTCTCAAAATCTATCTTCATGTTTTCAACCAAAGGAGCACAACTAAATATCGCCTGCCATGGAAGTGTGTCCCTCTGTCCTCCAAGAGATGAGGCAGTGATTTTGGCCGTACCTGTTCCAACAACCGGAGCCCTACAGTACTGACAAGAAAATTGCTTTCAAGCCTCCTCCTTTGAATAGATCCCTGAGCAGGGTGTGAGGAGAAAGACACAGAGAGCTCACATGTATGGCAATCACGGAACTGTGAAAGGACAGAGTCCTACTCAATTTATGGGGAACTGACAGTTTTACAAAGGGTAGAGCACTAAAATATATTCCCTAAAATAAGCTTGTATATTAAAAAAGGACTAGATTATAGTTAACTACAAATACTTGTCTATAACATTATTATAAATTATAAATTTTGCACAATTATAGTAATAAACTAATAATTTTATCACATTGAGGTTTTATCTTAATGTGCAATACAGTGCACATAGTGTTGCCTTTTTCTCAACCTGGAAATGAAATTCAAAGTACTTTTAGTAAGGAGGTAATATAAAAGTGGATCTTAATTTGACAGTTTCCAAGGGCAGCTATGGAAAGATAACAAATGTCCACCCCTTCAGGGGTGAGTACATTTTTATAGGTTTTAGGAAATTAGCATAATTGATAAAAAGCACCAGGTGGGAGGACAAGCGGTCATGCAATTTTTCCCCCAGGTCGAGCTCCTTCTCTGGAGTCCCACCCTCAGCACTGGCTGTGCTTTGTCCATTAAAATGTATCTCAAAGAGTTGCTCACAACCTTGGTTCCCCTGAAGAACCAAGGTAGCTCTGGAGCCTTGTACCCACCTGGGCTTGGAGCTCTGGAATTTGTTTTGACTCTCTGCTTAGGGCAAGGACATGGAAAAGGACTGGGAAATCTTACCACTAATACAATAGGCTACAGAGCTACAAATATATGTGCAAAGAATTTAGGAAACATATAAAAGGAAAAAGGCAAAAAACCAAAAGTACATCAGTGTGTGCATAAAGGCCTTTTAATTCACAGCTCTCAAACAGAGCTTTGGGGCTCTCAGCTGACAGAGATGAACCAGCTCAGATTTCTGCTGAAAGGAGAGTAACACACCCTGTTGCAGGGGCTTGGGTTGGTCCCTGCAGGCCCAGGCAGATGCCAAAGCTGCTCTTCACAGCCTTCCCCCTTCTCCTGCCCCTCTGCCAAGGGTAACACGCCTTGAGGACGGACAGGACCAGAGGGACCCAAAAGGAGACAGGTGCACTTACCCGACGGGAGGCTTCTGGGGAAGCACTTTGCTTGAGAAGCAAGCCCCTCTCCTCCAAAGGCATTTCCCCAAATGTGTAGACTTCCTGGGGAATACCAACACACACTTAAGAAACCTGGGCAAGGCCGAATTACTTCTGGTCCTTGTGGCACAGGCACTCCAGCTCAAGCCTATCTTCCCTCAGCTATGTTTCCATGTGTTGGTTCAGGCATGGCCCCTGAAATTACTGCATTCCTTAGGCAGTTCTTGCTAAAACTTTACCCCACTGTATGTATGTATATGTAAGCACACTATTTTACAATAGATACAGTATAATTTTCATTTAATCACTTCAGCAGGAACAAATGCATAGAAATAGGAAGGTTGTGTGAACCACTTTTAAAAATTTATTTTTAACACAATAGAACTGCTTGTTATTTACATTAAATGGAAATACGCTTATCTATTCTTTCTTCCTTACAAGCCCAGTGAATGTTCTATTATCACTCACTTGATATTGTCCACATGGAATCAGCTCTTTTATTCAGATCTTGCACATTGCAAGCCTCACACTCCAGGACAGAAGAACTTTCTGTGGTGGGAGCTGCTGACTTCCATCAAGAAGAATTTTGGGAGGCCAAACGGGATGTACTCCTCTGAGGGTTGAGCACAGTCTGAGGGTCTTGCCCTTGCAATATTTCTATGTGTGCAATAAATACACATTTTCTGAAATACAGAATATTGCTTGCAGCTGTCTCTGCAGATCAGCACTGAAGTACTGGGGGCTGAAGTATTTTTTCCTACCTATGGTTATTTAAAAATGTAATGTAATGCTGGGATAAAGAAATAGTTGCCCTGTGCACATCCCAGTGCCTGCTTGCCACCATGTGTAACTGTGCATCTCTACCTTCAAGCATTTTTAAAATTAAAACGTTGTTTTAGTATATAGTGGAACTTCTTTATATTCCTCTGGTAAAGAATATTAAAATCACCTCTGGCCATCATATGCATTGGTTCTTCAGAGGAATACTAGTCCATTTTGCCCTTCTTTTGCACAGAGTTTTAGAATAAAGTAATTGTACACAGTGAGCTCTTAGAGGTAAATTTCTGCTAACTAAAGCTGACAGCCCAACACCATCAAGGAAGCATTTAGTAGCACACAATTACATATAAACTAATATTTAGTTGTATATTTTGCCAACAGCCTGTGCAATCCACCAAAGAAATGTCTTCATTTCCAAGCTCTTGCATGCAAAAGCCATTGCAGACTCATTGACATGCTTCCAATAAGTGTTGAACCACTGCTTTGTGATTTGAATTTTGTACAGGAATCAGTGATACTCTGGTCTTGCTATAGGGAATACCACCAGCACCATTCCATCTCAGTTATCCCATTAGTCCATTCACAGGAGAAAACAAATCTTCTGAAGGATTTTTCCAATGAAAACACTCAGTGGAAGTCTCTTTTACCTGTTGACAGAGAGCTCATCATTGGGCTGCAATAAGATTCTGTTGTTGGAAGAAAATTAAAACCAAAACAACTATTCTGCCCTGAAAGGAAAAAAAGCTTATTTTGGCTTTGCATGAATTCTGGTCACAATCTAATAATTTTGTCTGTTCTTCAGAACCCTTACAGTCCTGCCTGACAGTTCTGTCTGACAACAGATGTTCTGTACAGCTTCCTGAGATTTCCAAATTGAGTCATACTGCAATAATCTGAACACTGTAGATGGGCACTTTAATTATTTTCAGTTATACTGGGTTTCAAATCCAATATCCATTGCAAATAATCACATTAAAGAAAAACTCTATTGTAAATAGAGACCTTTTTCTGTTTTTGTTCAGGTTGTTTTTAAGAGTAATTCAATGTGACAAAGTCTCCTACTCTGTGCCAATCACTCCAATTGCTCACTAAGTAAAACTTCTGACACATCCATTCAGTTGTTTTTTCCCCTTCTTGATGCATATGATCTTCTGTTCTGCTTTGCCAAGTGTTGCAATAATGGAACAGTCAGTTTATTCACAAGCCCCTTATTCCCAGATAGGCAATCACCCTCCCTGAATACTTGTATTTACAGGAAAACAGTGCATTCATAAGATAATTAGATCTAGTTTCTCAGCACTCTTATTAGCCACAATATCGCACATTTAAAAGAAAATTAGTCACAGGGAGTGTGCTGCTCCATTCATCTTCTTAATTACTTTCACATTCCTAAACACTTGCAGAAATAGATATTTAGGGTACAACAGTACAGAATGGGCATTAGGAAGTATTACTTCCACCAACTCTGACTGAGAGTAGTTAGAAAGGCAGATTGCATTTCTGCAGATGAAGAAGCTGGCATTTAAATAACCCGAGTTTAGCAGTCATTTGCCAGTCATGGCAGTATGGTTTTGTTTCCTGGTGAAACAGTCTTCCCAACTGCTGCCCTGGTTGGGTAGCAATGGCCACTTCTCAAGGCAGCTTTGTTTCTGGGCAAGTCTTCAATATTTTTCTCTAACAGAAAACAGACATCCTCTCTCTGTTACATTTGTGTTACTGCTTCATCCTTCAATAAGCACAAGAAAACTTCTCTGGGACGGTGTCCACATCCACCTCTGGGTATGTGAGTAGGAAGGTGACTGCAGCAATTGAATGCCTGCTGGAGTTTGCTGCAGAAAGCTACAGTCAAGAGCCTTTGTTTTCCTTCACACTCAAACTTGAAAATATGTCTAAATCACTTTTTCTGTTTTGACCCCTGTTTTCTGTTTTTAAAATAGATCTCTGGTATTTAATGTAATGTCTCTAGACCAAAGTGAGATATTTGCATTTCTGAAAAAGAGCACAGTGATCATGGTTTGTCATTGGGCCAAGACATCTCCATAGCAAAGTGTCCCTCTCTGTCAGAAAACACTTCTACACTAGACCCCTCCAAACAGGTGTGGAGATGCAAAGCACAGCTGGCAACCAACACTTCTGAGTCTGGCTCAATTCCTTCCTAGGCTGTGTCTGAGTGACCACAGACATAAAGTAGGGCAGATCATCAAGGCACATGACCAGAGTCAGAAGATTCACCTATTCAACCATTCTTTGCATTTCACTAAGCAGTAATGTCTTATGTTGTCTCTGGGTGACCAGGAAACGCAGCGCAGGGAGGCTGCTCAGTGCCGTAAGTAAGGAAAAAGCACAAGTGTTTACCTGATCTTTTCCTTTGAACCCCTGGCACTCACAGATTCTGCTCAGTCCCCGGTCTGCTCCATAACAAACCCCTTGTTCCAGTCTCACCACCTGAAACTTCCCCTGCTATGCTAAACTTACTGCTTCCTATCATACCCATGAGGCAGAAAGGACAATCAACTTGATCCCCCCTTTTAGCAGCCTTCTAAACATTTGAATGCTTTCCTGCCTCCATCAGGCTGTTGTTTTGTCAATAAAACAATCCCTACTTTTTGCGCAGCCACAGACTCTCTAAAATTGCTCCCCATCTTTTAAATCCTTTGCCCCTGCTTACCCAGCTGACGACTCTGGAGGAAAGGTTTCTGACCTTCCCATACCAAACTGCTGGGATGACGCTGCTGGCTCATCAGGCCAGTTCAAAGTTCGCTGTAAGTCCCAGGATTTTTTCCACCTAAATGATGCACTTTCCCAATTAATCTCAGGCTAGTTGTCTCCCAGGTTGAAATTGCAGCTATTCCTACACTCCTACAATATAAAGAGGGTCTAGGAAGGAACATCAAGTATCTTCCTGCTCTCTATCACATAACAAGAGTGAACAAGGAGACATCATCAGCATTTAAAATGCAAGAATACAACATTCCTTCAGAAGCCTCCAGCTTCCTGAAAATCAGTGACTAAGGACTTAACTAATTCACTTAAATTAAGTTGGGGCTGCCTACAAATCACTCAGAAAGTCATGATATCCCTCCCTTTCCCATCCTTCAACTTCTACTTGGGCACCCCCTTCTACCAGTCATCTGTGCTGAAAGACAAACTGTCTAATTAATTCAGGAAATCAATTTGTGGAAACATTTGTCTTCTGCCCTTCACATATCTATCTGAGTTAAAACCACCTCATTGTGCAAACAAGGGCCAACATTAAATGTGGGCTCAAAAAGACAAACCCTTGAATGAATGCAGAGCCTACAGCTGAAGTAACATATGGCAAAGAAAGGCTCACTGGCTGACTGTCATGAAGGCAATTACATAATTATTGTCATGAGGGACAAAACCCCTCCCAGTTTGTTTGGAGTTCTTTTAATGAAAATCTAAATTATTACAGTGAATGGAGGTCATGAAGAACACATGTCAAACAACACATCCAGGGCACTATTGCTAACACTAATTCATATTTAAACACTGACCTAGTGTAGAGCTGCCTAGCTTGAAAGATTTGCACAGATGTGGGCCTCAGCTCTTGCTGCTCCATCATTCATTTTCTCCCATTACTTCCTCCCAGACCAAGGGGAGCTATGTCTGGTGTGCAGCACTTTGCCTGATTAAAGCATTTCATGAATACACCACCATTCTACAAGTCATTTACACATGACAAAACTCACCAAAAATCTTTTACCCTGAAGAAGTGCACGTGCTAAACATGGTTCTAGCAGAAAAGTACAAGAAAGTCTTCAGTTCCCAGAGCTGCTTCCTCCCTTGTAAAAGAACAGCTGATATAAACTCCTTTCTACCTGTTTCAAGAGGCTATGGGCCAGCCCGTTTCTGGCTTAAGGTTATTTTAGGTACAAGATTTAGGTTGAAATTAATGCTAGAAGTAGAAATGAGAGGTTACCACTTGGAGATATGTCAGCTGGTTAACTTATGGGATGATTTAATCAATCACTCCATTACTTGATATTTAAATCAGAATAAATGAATGAAGCCTCTTGCTTGTCCCTAAACATCCATTAAACCTTTAGTGAACTGCTAATTACTGATTATTGCCTGGAGGAAAAGTGTTGCAAAAAGATAAATAGCCATGGTGGAAACCTTTGTCTCACCGCAGAAAATGAAGAAGAATTTAAGTGATTACATAACCATGGCCTCAAAGAGACAACCATTTCCTACACCCTGTATTATAAGTGACCAAAATTTCACAATTCGGTAAGCCAAGTATCTTTGATCTAGCTGAAAACTCACCAAACTTGTAAATAAGTATTTGTAAATAAATTTATTTGCAAATAAAACACAGGTTTTTGAATAAGGAAAGCGTTCAAATAGTTTACCCTTTTTTTTTCTTTTCTGTGCATTCCTCTGAAGAGACAGATCTATTTAATAGGGTATTCAATTCAGTTTTATGGAACAGTTTGTATTAAAAAATTAGATAACTAGCAACTAAAAAGCCTATTCTGCAGGAATGCATCACCTGAAATGACAGTTTTAAAATGGGGGAAAATAATCACAACTTCAGTAGTTTTTAAGTATTGCATAAGAACCTTTTAATGTTAAATTGAAACCATGTTTATACTTAGCATATCATCCTAGCATTTTATATATACCATGCAAAATTATGAAATAAAAATAATTTAATTTTACAATGCTTTTTTAAAAATTTTTTTAATTGATATTGGTCTATGCAGAGGCTTTGTTAGTTATTCTAAAATAAACAAAACTGAAAGAAAACTGTGGTGAAAGACCTGTCCTATGCTGGGTTCTGTAACTCCCAGTAGATAAGGTTTTCAGTATGCTGCAACCCAAAGAAAACATGTTTGTGGGAAAAAATTCACAGTTTACCAGAGAACATATTTGATGCACTCCCCTCACTTATCTTCTGTGGGATAAGAAAGCAGTAAAATAAGAAGAAAAAACAGGAAGGTTGGAAACACATCTCTTTTTTTGCTCTAGCAGGCTCCTGACCTAGGTCAAGAGTCCTTGCATATTTATGCAAAGAAGATGGTGCATGAATTTATGTGACCCTGGTTCACTCCAGATAGAACCTCATCTGGAAAGGGTGGTAATGAAGTATTCTACAAGAACCTATCATATTAGTTATAAGAGATAATGAGGAAAATCATCTGAAGTGAAATGGCTGGTCTCCTAGTGACCAGCATAATATTTTTTTCACTAATCAGATATGGCAAACCAATGTGTTGGTAAGACATAGGTGTAATTCCATCTGCTTGATGCTGATTTAGAGACTCATCAAAGCTCGCCACTGCAGCTGCAGTCAGGGATCTCATTGAATATTTTGGTAATTATTTAAATAGATAGATGGGAGAAGTGATAAATGCATTTAGGAAAACCACATTTGGATAAGGAGTTTGCCCAGAGAAGCTGTGGCTTCCTCAGCTGTGGAAGTGTTTAGGGCCAGGTTGGATGGAGTTTTGAGCAACCTGTGATAGTGGAAGGTGTTCCTGCCCATGGCAGGGCGTGGAACAAGATGATCTTTAAGTTGACTTCCAACCCAAACCATTCTGAGATTCTATGTTTTGATGGTTCTATTAAAATGGCCTCATATGTTTGAAATACTGCTGGAAGCCTTTAAGGCTGTCATCCTTAACCTTTCAAAGTTTCTCCTTCTAACAAATAACTGTTATGCCAACAGAAATGGTACATTCCCTGTGAAACTGACAGTGTAAGCAGGATGTACTGTTTGCATGCTGAGAATATGGACAGGGGTGGGAATTAGGTAGAACAGATATCACATTAATATCTGGCTGATGAGGTGACAAATGAGTGATTGTAGCATGGAACCATTAAGGAAATCGATAATGAGCTTCCCAACACCTACTGATGTTTCATCCTGCTGGACTGGATATAGCAGTGACATAGAGAGGAAAGGGGTATTGCAGTTTGTAGTGCTCAGTAATAGTCAAAAATAGTCATGTTCAACAATCTATACATGTGCCTATTCATCACGCACCAGCATACAATAACCAAACCCACGAAATCATTAAGTTTCTGGAGAGAAAAAAAAAAAATAAATTTTAAAAACAGCAATAAATTACTCTATTTTGCAGGAGGGAAATTCATCCAAACCCAAATTATTAGCAGTAATGAAAAATCCAAGTGACTTTTTAAATATTCCTTTTTCCCCAGACCTAAGTCAGCAGTATCACTTTCCATGTGGGCTTGGCCATTTGCTCCAGACCCTGGTTAAGGTGTGGGCTCAGGTTCACACCTGGATGATAAAGAAAAGTTATTGGGGTATCATGAGCATTACTCTGCTATGTTCCTGCCAGTGAAAGTGGGGTTTAAATATGAGAGGAAATGAAGTCAGATTTATTAAAGAATCATTTCTGGTACTGCAACGACTCTGCTCTGACAACACATATTAAATTGCAGTTCCAAAGCCCATCTGGGAACTGTTCTTGGCAGTTGAGACAAGACAATGAGCTCCCAAAATATTAACTCTTTTCCTGGTCCAGTTTTACCATTTTTCCCTTTTACTTTCACTATTCCTTTTTGTTAGGGTTAGGTTTCTTTTCTTCCTTATTACCTATAGAATTTCTCCCATAGGCTGCTAAGAAACACTGACTGCTGGACACTTGTGTGTACTTGAGAAAACAAAGGGGTGACCAAGCCCAGGGGGAAGGAAGGCATCTGCTTGCATTTTCTCTCATCTGGAGAGTTTTGTCTCAAAGGGACAGAGATACCCTGGGATTTTGAGGCAGGTAAGGGATGACGGTTGGCCCAGCTGGGCTCTCGCTCCTTGGCATCGGAGGGCCGGCAATTGCTTACTAGGGGAGATTTCACTGGCACCACTAGAGCTCAGCCCTGAGGGACCTACCACCATTTGCTCATGTATCCAAGAATCCTGAGCCTCACCTCTCCCTGCCCTACTGGGAGCCGGGCCGCCGCTGCCACGTGCCCGCTGTTTCTCTGATTTTGCTCTGGGTTTCTCCACGCCGTGCCCCGCACCCTCCTGCCTTGCTGGGATATTTCCACAGCTCCAGCTACCGCTGCGGAACTTCTGATACATCTCATCTAGCACCCTGGGATTTTTTGCTCATTCCTACCTGTGACAATAACTGCACCAAAGGGGAAAGTGCCTACGGTTGAGAAGACTGTGACTGGGTCCCTGGTTCTGTTTGTTGTTAATGCCAGTTATTGTTGCTGTTTTCTTTACCTTGTATTACACACTAGTAAAGAACTGATATTCCTATCCTATCTATAGGATAGATATTCCTATCTTATCTTTGCCTGAGATCCCCTTAATTTCAAAATTATAAGTTTGGAGGGAGGAGGTATATATTTTCCATTCTAAGAGAAACTCCTGTCTTCCCAAGCAGACACTTGTCTTTCAAACTAAGACACTTATGCTTTCTTTAATACTCTGCAACATTGACTCCAGGTAAGTTAGAAACAGACTTGCAACTAATCTCTTAGCTGCTTTCCCTTGCCACAGAGCACACGCAATTGTCATTAATCAAGCAAATTTAAGAGTGATTAAAACATCAGGTGACATGAACTCTGTGTATAAAGAGAAGGAGGCCAGGCTGAGCTGAACATCTGCAGGAGACATACCAGAAAAAATGTGGGTCCCACCTGTGCTCACCCCAGCTTTTATCTCACATTGTAACAGGACGTTCAAGGGTTAATAATTCACGATGTATTAGGTAATGACAGTTATTCTCCAATTGCAGAGATTAAAAGCTTCTGCTGAGGTTCTTGTTGCTGCAGATGGGCCACTTAAAAATGCTTGCTGCATGATGTTGCTTTAACCAGAGATGGTAACTGGAACTTGCCTTTTTCCAGTCTCCCAATATGAGGACATTTGTCTAGTAAAGTAATGGGAATGCTGCTGGGACAAAGTAACTTTAGAACCCTCCAGCAAAGTGGAAAAATCTCTTGTTAGGGGTAGGGATAGTTCTGTTACTGGCTTTCTCCATGATCTTGAGTGAATCGTAGTCACCACTTTCTTTCCATTCCCCTCATCTGCCCACCTCCTCCTCAACAATTTTATGCATAGGTGCACAAAGGTTGTGTCTGCAAGATAACTCCAAATTCTCACCCTGTTCCAGGACTCCAGAAACTTCCATAATAATAGTAAAGATTTGCCTTCTTTTATAGCAATCTGAAAGTGTGTGGAGAAAGGCAATCAAGCCCTCTGCACATCTTCCCAATTATCTGTGCCTTGCACATATTTATTTGTCTTTCCAGCCTGGCAGATGTACATGAGATCTTTAACTCAGTGTCACTGCAGATCTCTTTTAACAATGTTAAAGTACACCTCAGGCCTGCAAATGCTGTGAGCTCAGCTAACGTCTTATAAATCAAAAGACCTTAGTGACCTACAGCAAAGCACATTATCCTCAGACTTCTGCCCAATTCCCAAGGTACAAAGGACAGTCAGGCATTTCTGGTTGAGTGGAACAAAGTCAATGGAGAGCTTTTATTCCCTCTCTTTTATCCATGGAAAAGTAGGTGCTTCACTAAGAACAGTGGTAGGTCCATGCACTAATAAAAACCTATCCAGGCAGATGTTGAACCTATCCTAAAATAAATATTCACTTTCTAACAGAAGGGATGAGCTCCAGACACCTTCTTCTCAGCTTTATGCCTGGCTCCTGACAGGCAAAGTGAACATTCCCAGAGACTCCGGAGTGCTCAGAATTTGGAGGAAAAACACACAAATAAGTATTGGAAAGAGGCAAAGAAACCCTGCCCAAGGCAAAAGTAAGAAGGCCTTACTCCTTTTTCTTGTCACTGACTAGCAATAGCAGAGTTTTATCAGCACTGCCCTCTCTTTTCAGCAGTTCAGAATCTGGTAGGGTAGTGAGAGGCAATTATGAAACTCCTCTGCAGAGCAGAGGTCCTGAAACACCCACCTATTTGTGTGGCCCTGTATCTTTATAAAGACTTTAAAAGGCTGCAATCCCAGTTCAAGGCAGAGATCACCAGCTGAGGGTCCAGAGCCAGCTGAAGGAACACTTCCCCTTCATCACTTGTCACTGATACCTCTATGAGGTTCTTTATTCAAAATAAAACAACAGGGATGCTGCCACACACATCCAACAGGGCACTGCACATTGTGACATTTAGTTTGGCAGAGTAGTACCTAACAATTTGAAATTTAACAATAAATTCTGCAGCTGGCTTTTTGCAATAGCTGCTCTCCCTGGCATTCTTATTCCCAAAGTGGGTTCAGTTTCATCAAATAAAAATAAAGAAATTTAATGAATTTAATCTCATGTTCTTTAAAAGTGATGCTTAAGTACACTTTTTTGCGTTACTCTCAGAGAGTACAAAATAAAGGAAATGTAGAATGTAGAATTAATTTGTATTCTTCTGTATATGACTCTCACAGAAATGATGAAGCCTGCACGGATTAAACCAGTTTCCTATAACAGGCATTACAGGCAACTTAATACCATGGAAAACCTACTCCAGCAACCTCAAGTATCTCAATATTTCAACTTGCCCCTACCAAATTTAGGATTTCCAGTCAAATACCAGGAAATACATACAATTCTGTGTTTTTCTGGTGTTAAAAAGTTTTACTTCCCTCTGGTACTTGTAGAGGCAGAAAGAGCAATTGTTTAAGAAACAGGTTTTGGAATTGCACAGCTCCAGAAGCCAAAAAGTCATCAACCCTCAAGGTGTAAAATTCTGTAAGACCTACAGGGTTACAGATACATGGGAAATGCAGCACATTTTTTGACATTTAGGGATTCATTTGTATCAACCTGCACCAACCTGAGGGAGTGGCTTTGATCACCTTGGGAAAGGGACAAACCTGTTGGGTGCTGTGAACTCCACTGGCTGCACTCTGAGATCAGCTCTACAATGTGTTCAATAGCAGGATTAAAACTGAGTCATCAACATTTCAAAAGCACTCAAACTCCCCTTGAAATCTGGAAAACAAGAAAACAAAGAAATTCAATCATGTATGCTTATACACAAGCATGAATTATAGAAAAGCTCCCAGATTTGCCACATTCAATGTCTTATTGTAAACATTTCTCATTTATTTTCTAACTGGAACTCACAATAGGCTGAGTGGGATAATCTCCAAATTCATTTCTTTTTGTTTCTCTGTTTGAAAGATTCCATTTAAGGCTTAATGCCTTGAAGTATGTAAACTTTGTACTCAATCAGAACAGCGTCAGTTTCTACAGCCCCTTTTCCAATCAATCATAGATCAGCAAACTATACTCACAAGCAGGCAGTAGCTTCTGATAATTTTCTGGTTTAAAATTTCAGACTTAACAAAGAAAATTTGAGAAGATTTTGTATCCCTTTTAGAGGAACAGAAACTGTCTAGAATATTATTTTTATGGTAGTGGAGAGAACAGTTTATTTTCATTTTTATGCAGCCAAGCTTTCTTACCGAATATTCTTTTGAAGTGAGTGTTTAGCTTTCAAACTATTGAAAAGTTTCTTCTCATCTCTTAATTGCAGTTTTTTTAACAGAAAACAAGTTCCAGATTTCACTTAAGCTCAGAAATGTTTTAAACATTTTAGCTATCATCGAAACTACAATGTGCTACCTATGACATTTTGGGATTTTGGCATTTTTTTCAGCAGAGTCCAAGGAGATACTGTGAATACCTCTTATGCATTTTGAAAAAGCAGGCACTTGTTAAGGACTAAAGCATATCCTTACTCTGGAATTCTACAGTTAGAATGTTATGGTGAAGATTTGATTAAATAGGAAGGGAAAAAAGAGCAGCAGGTATTATTCCTGTATTTTGATGTGATTGAATAAAGTCAGGTGTCTTAGGATAAGAAAAAGACAATATAAAAGCAATGTTTGTATTATTGTAATAATAAATAAAAACATACATAAAAGTAAAAAATGTTTTGATCAGGAACAAGAGGGCCTTGTTTTTTAACAGCAGGTCATTTCATGACTTTTTTTCAAAATATTTTAATGTTCCACCAGCAGATCTGGGACACCCATTAAGGTATACAAAGTTTTAGGTTATTAAAGGATGTCATTGAGGACAAAAGAATGAACAATTAACTTCTGTGCAGCAGGTCTCCACCTGTATGAGAATTGTTGCTTACAGAACCCACTACTTTGCACACCACCATTGAATGAGATCATCCTCCAAGTCCTTACAAATTGCAATCTTTTTGCATAGACTGTTTGTGTGAACTGCACTCAACCCTGCTTGTCTTGATTCCTCCAAAATCTACACATGGAATTTTCAATCAGAAAAAAACAAAACCTGACAATCAAACCTTTGACAGCATCACCATTCTGCTAATTCTTCAAGTTTTTATCATCTAATTTTCATTACCCAAATTTGCATAGTCCATTGCTAATGTTATTCTGATTAATTGTCACCCTTGAATAATTTGAATTCCTCATAACTGCAGTCATAACTGTCATCACACTCAAGTATCTAAAACCCCAACTAGTCGAACATATTGGGGATATCAGGAGTTACAAACTCAGACCAATTCCGTTATGTGAAGACAGCATATTTTTTCTCTTGGTCCTATTGTATGGGTAGATAGGAAAAGACTTTACCCTTTAAGCAGCACTTTGGCATCACATAAAAATATCTCTGCTAGAAAAATTCACCAGGTAAAACTAAGTGTAGCTCTAAGATTCCCAGTGAGTGAAATAGTGGAGCTGAAACATGGCTTGCCAAGCAACACCAAATTCCCTTTAATTATCCCCTACTTCTCTGCTTCCTGAGCTCCATAGTTCATCAGGAATTCAGCATGGGAAAACAGGGCATAAAGCAAAGGTGTACTGAACAAAACTCTCCGATTTTTAACAGCTAAGCCTAGACACTGAGGCACAAAAACATGACTGACAAGCTGGTTAGTGTTTTAAAGACCCAGAGAGGATAGAGACTTCTTAATCATGACCTAAGTGACACTTAAAAGATTCCCCCTAAATCCTGTTATCCATGGAAGAATGAGAAGTGACAAAGTTGGACTCTACACAAAGGGTCATGTTGCAGTATTTGATGAACTCCTACAAAGCAGTGAAGCTTATGCACTATTTGTGAAGGGTCAGGAGGAAGAATGGGCAGAAAAAAATTCTCCTTTGCCGTGACTTCTCACTTAAGACTTTCACAATGCAAGTCTCATGCCCAAATTATACCCTGCTTTTTGAAAAGAGAACCTGAAAAAAGCTTTTCAAGCAAGTCAAACAGGCCACTGATTTTGAGCCTTGTCTAAGAGTCACATTCTTACAGCCCTTATAATACATAATGAACATTTTTCTTTCAACGTGCTTTTTCTAAAATCAAAAACTCTTCAATGGTTTCTTCTTTCTCTCTCAAAGCACTGGTTTGGAGACAAGAAAGACTGATTTACCAAGACACTTGTGCAGCACTGTATTTTTTCATGAACAATTATTTTGCCAGCTCTTGTTTTATGACTTTTACATCTCTTAATGGAAGAGGCAAGAAGAAATAATTCTATATAACTTGCTATTTGTGGCCTCACCATAGCAAAGGGGCCTTGGAAAAAAAAGGCAGGAGTTATGTGCTGCAATGAATTTCCAATAATGATTTCAGCTTTGTTACATATGCTTAATATTTTCTTTAAACTGAAAAGTTGTGATTTTGGGATACAAGTGCCAAAAATCAGCTCAAGGCACAGCAACATGTATGTGACACCCAAATTTTCCAGAATCATATTGACCCTTGGTTAATTTGGGATCAAGAGACCAGTGACTAAAGTGTCACATAAGTCCACAAAATACACCTCACTGGTAATTTTTGTAATTTGTGACTAAAGGGAAGCTGGAGTCTGAGTAGAGAGAGACAGCACAAAGCACAGTGTAAAAGTTTAGATTGAAATTATTCCTGTCTGGACAGACCTGTTTAAGCATCCACTTCAGTGCTGCTTTGCTTTACATCACATCATCCTGTGTTTTTCATCACAAAAATTTTACTGCTAGGCATGTATCAACTTAGAAACCTCAAAAAATCACTTCTACTTTAAATTCATGTGCCTTCTGCCAGGATGCCAGGAAGAAGAGGAATTATTTAATTGCCTATGATATCTTCTTGTGATATTTCTGGCTCACTTACCTGCTTTGCTCTTCTTTAATGAAGACATAAATGAGAGACTGAAGCATGTTACAGGAAAGCTGAAGTCCAAGAGGTCCTGTTTTAATTTGTGCATTGTTATCTGTTGTGCTCACAGTAAAACAGGTCATAAAAACAGATGTTTCTGTTATGATCATCATTGGCAAAAAGCCAAACTATGGAAGGAGGAGCTCTGTCCTACAAAAGATGTTTACGTGTGTCAAATATTTCTCTCTTGTATCTAAGCATCTTCTGTAATTAATATATTTATGCTAAGAGTATTAATGAGACACAGATAGTTTATCCCTTGATGAGTGGTGCCCAAGACAACTAATGATTTGTTAAAGGTCAAATGTGTTAGTCATGGTAGAGCAGAAAATCGTCATACCCTAAATGTCCCAGGATCACATCTTAACCATTGCTGTGCTGGGACAGAGGGAGAATATCACCAAAGACATATCCTGGTCTTTCCTCCAGGGAAATCAATACCTTCCCACAAAGAATCATCTACTGGAGGAATGTCATATAAAATCAACTTCAAGCCACTTAAATTACATCAGGTTTTGTTTGTTTGTTGTTTGCAGTTAATAGTACTTGCCAGTGATATTCTGTTTTGCTCGTTTTAACTTTTTCTGGTTTTATGGACTGTTTCCTATAACTCTTACCCATTTATGCTGAACATAAAAGTGATAGGACAAAACTGGCCCCTCTGTGACCAGTTTCTCTTCCTGGCAATGAGGGAAGGAGGGCTCCTGCAATGAGGGTATCTCAGCACTGTTCTTTTTATCACTGAATCCCACTGATGCTCCCTTTTACTGTCAGGAATTTTGAGCCTTCTGCCCAATTAATATGCTTTATTTTTTGTTGTTACTGAATATTCTGCTTAGAGACAACATTTCAGGGACTGTTTTATTTGCTGAATCTCAGACACTGAATTTAGAGAAAATAACTCTAACCTTGGATCCAGGCATTATTCTTCTTCATCCTCAGCAAATGCAGCAGCTAAGACTCCAGCATGCCATGGGAAAGTCCCTGCCAAATAGAAAACTAGTAGCTTATGACTGCACTGTGCATTTGGAGAAAGTCCTTTGTCCAACAACAGGATACTTATCTTCATGTCCTAAGCAGTTAAGCAAACTACAAAGTTTGCACAAAAGCCTTTTGTGCAGCATTTTCATCCAGGAGTACCAGTGTTTGACTTCGAGACATGTTGGAGAACCCCTTCCACAGGTCAAAAGCCAAAAAGGAGGGAACCTGCCTCCCACACCTCAACAGCTGACACCCAAGTCATCCTTAGATCCTATATCAAACTTCTACAGATCATGCACTGAGAAGCTAAATTAACTCGATGGGATCTCTGTTCACTGCATGAAATAAAGCACACGTTTAATTCCTCTGTCTTCAGTGCTATTTTGATACTTTTGTTCAGTTGCTAATAGACCCTGAGTTATGGCTATGTTACCAAACAGATGCTAGAATGTCTTCTAAGAGTGTAATGAGCCACAGGTCAAGTGATAGACAGATCTTCCTAAGCATCCCAGTCTGACTGGGACTGCCATTGAACCTATGAGATGACTCAAATATCCTTCCTCCTTTACAAGGCAGATCAGTGCATTTGTGTGAATAAATGTCAGCCAAATGCATTAAACTCTTTCCTCAGCTTGGAGGAATATCAACAACGTTGATATTCAATGTTAGGGAAAGCTATATTTATGTCAGGATCAGGTAGTCATCAAAGAGACTGACAATGAGAATGAGTCCTCTAAGAAATCATTAAACTAGAGAAATCAAAACAATCACAGGTCATGCTACAGTTCAAGGCAGTATCTTACTAGTTCAAAAAACATCTCCCTAAGACCATCTATAGCCAAAAGGATATGGTATGTTTGCCTTGAAAACAAAGACAAAAATAATAGCTTTGCAAACTATACTAAGACAAACATCGTAGGAGCATTTGTCTTCAGTATATAAAAAAATACATACTGAAGTATATGAATTTGAGTTTGTTGTTCCTAAATACCAAGTCAGAAAGATTTATTTTTTTTTAGTTAAAACAAAAGTGAAAATTTAAATTTCCATTGATTTCAACTCCAAATAAACTGCTGTGGTATTACACAGAACATGGAGAAATTTGCACCAAAAGTGGCCTTAAAAGATCCAACTTCCGTAGGGAAGAAGAGCAATTTGAGCGGTTTATGTGACCAGAATTTGATCATGCAGAAATTATACTCATTTAGACTCAAAAAGCATATTTTTGATATAATCAGCTATTGCAGTTCTTGAGATCCTTTTATCACACAACCTGTGTTTCTTTAATCTTGTTTTATGTCCCTGGCTCATATGTGTTTAGCAGTTTTACTTAACAGCAATAGAAGTGGTTAATTCACAGGGAAGAAAGTGATCATATCCCAAACCAACCACCAACTTAACTACTCTAGTTACAGCTGGGTACTTCCACACCATTTTTTTGCACACCCATGTATTTTTCCAGTCTACCAACCATTAGTAGCTTGCTGCCATGATCATTTACTTTCCCAAGATTTCAGATGGCTGCAGAGACAGTCAGATTTCCTCCAGAGGACTGCTGGACCAACTGTATGCATCCGTGATCAGAAAGGACTGCAAACCAGCTCCCCTGTGGAAATCCAGCATGGAAAGTCAGATGCCACCACTCAGAATTGTTCAGAGGGCTTGGTCAATGTATCATCATCACCATCTGAAAATGTACCAGATATTATTAGCATCAGAAGGCAGCTCAGGGCACCCCACAGGAAGATCTGGTGTGATCCAGATCAAAACTCAACCCTAAGTCAAGCAGCAGTTTTCTATTACAAGGTTTTTCTCATCTTTCCAGAAGGAATTTGTTAATGCTCTCTGCTAGCAGAGTGTGACTCTGGGCTAGGCAATGCTTTATGTTGTAGGAACCAAAACTCCTATGTCTAATAACCTCAGATGTGGAAAAGAATCCAACTCAATGAAGAATTTCACTCTATTCTCAAGAAGACCATTCTGAATTTTGAATTAATTTCTTTCTGCATGCTGTGCTCAGCTCTAATGAAAGGAAATGGAAGAAAAAAAAGGAAAGAAAAAAAAAGGGGGGTATTTTGGCCAACTCCTGTCACCTCTGGTGGGAAAAAGAGCAGATTTGCCACCAGGGGTTGACACACTCACACACTCTCTACTGTAGAAGTCATTGCATAGGATGTGTACAACATACAGTAATGGGAGCTGGAAAGGATTTTAACCAGCATGTGTTTTCATTTTATAGCTACCTTTTCCTTTAACTAGCAAAGCAAATGTGTTTTCTACTTACACATGAACATTAATCTTTTAATCAGAACAGGGATCTCATGCAAGGTGGAGAGGCTTTATGAGAGAGTAAAATCTATTTATCCCTTATAACCAGGCCAAGCATATCCACCCTCACCACCAGAGGAGGACATTTCTGCATCTGTTCCCATTTCATTTTCTTAGGCTTGACTGGTGTCAGCAGGTACCATATGAGTTGCAGACACTACCAGTAATCACTTACAGGGACATATTCAGTGCCTTGCTACTCCAAGGCTGGTAACAGTGCCAGGCACTCTAACAAGCATCTAATTTCCTCTGAGTTCCCACAAAAGCAGCAGCATGTTTACAATCAACACCACAAAACATCAAAACTTAAGTAACACATGGCAATAAAGGATGAAAGTTTCATTTTATTTTAGATCAGTGAGCATGAGCACATATAATGGGATGGAGAGAGAAAATTCTTCACATCCTTCTGTACTCGTATGCACTTTAGGCAAACCCTTCTCATCCCCAAATGAACACAATTAATTTTATAATCCAAAGATCCCCAAAAGGAGGAGAAAAGGCAGGTATCCCAAGTATCCCTGAAGTACCACTACTTGTAGTGAAACTTTTTGTTAAAATTTTGCCAGAAAGTGTTCAGAACTCCCAGGACACTCACAACTGTTTCCATCTCCTGGAATGAGATGACTGACTGCAGTGAGCGTAGGGCTCTTGGCTGCCCATGGGCTTAACCTTCAACTCTTTACAGCATAACTTTTACAGTATTACTAAGGGCAGATTTTGGGTTTCAATTACTCTTACATGTGAATAATATAATCTGCAGGAAGATGTTTTCTAGAAACAAATTCCGTCATGGAAAAACTCCATTTCAACATGATGCTTCAGGCATCTTGTCATGGGCTCCATTGCAGTGTCTTGTAAAAAACAGTCTGTAACAGGAAATCTACTGCAGTGTTTTTACTGACACATCACATACTTTATCTATCAGCATCCTTTTCCAGTGATTTGGAAGGATTGTGATTGTATTCTGAAATGGAAGTTGTATTTTAATTCCTGTCCCCATTGAGAAAATTCCTTGACACTAAGTGCTATTATGTCCTCCCAACACCAGAGCAAAAAGCTGGAAAATTTCTTCACACTGTCACAGGCTGCCCAGGGCAGTGATAGAGTCACCATACCTGGAAGGATTTAAAGACATGTAAGTGTGGCACTTGGGAATGGGTTTTGATGATGGGCTTGGCATTGTTGGGTTAGTGCTTGGACTTGATGATCTTAGAGGTCTTAGACAATCTGATTCTGTTCCAACCTGATTCTATGATTCAAAATTATCTACAAACTGAATTTTCAAATTTGTGAAAAACCACGTAGGGAAGGAAAGCTGAAAAGAAGTAGTCTCGCCTGATGTAGATGTAAATCTGACAGACACAAGTAGAAGAAGCAAGGGTTACAGGATTCAGTAAATAATATCTCACTGTAAATACAAATTTCCCCAAATGCATCCTACTCTGCTTGTAAACAACAGGTGGCTGGACAGGACAACCAGGGTCTGGCAGTCAAGATCTTAATCTGCAAGGATGTTCAGACAATTCCCTGACAAGGAGACAAATGGTTGGGTATTTTAAAATTTTTTCTCCCATAAAGATCCAGAACCTTCTAGGCATTCTTAAAAGTTCCTGCTCTTAGGAATGAGAATTCCTAATTCAGGGTAGGCCAGGTGACACTTTCAGTGCTGCCCTTGGCACTGAGTGTGATTGGTGGAGAGAAGGAGTAGAGGCAATGTTCAGACT
Organism: Sitta europaea; assembly: GCA_013400255.1. Lineage (NCBI taxonomy): Eukaryota > Metazoa > Chordata > Aves > Passeriformes > Sittidae > Sitta > Sitta europaea. The sequence goes on along the minus strand of VXBS01002369.1, from coordinate 40,733 downwards.
GACCGTACCACTGCTGCAGAACCCGAGATAACAGGCTCATTCTCCAAAGCAGCAGGAGCTCTAATTTAGAATTTTCAGCTCGTACTGATCTAAGAAAGGACCTGCTTGGCCAGCACTGGCAGAAGTTAGGTATTTAGGGCTGAGGAGAGTGGGGTTGTTCAGATTGCTGTGATGTAACCAGGGCTTTCTCCTGAGAAGATATGTGAGAGAAGGTGGTAGTGGAGAGGCAGAGAAACTCTCCTTTTGTTTCAAACACTCCCTTTCCCAAAGCCAGGCTTCCAGTTGTCACTCACTTGGTCACTTCCCATGAGCTGTGGGGAAACCAAGCAAACCAGGAAGGTAGAGAGGGCCCTGCTGTGAACCTGGCTGCTACAGCTCCCTGCACACTGCAGACGAGTAAATTTGGGAGCACAACAAGAAAAGACAGATCTACCCTTGCAGAGTAGTAGTAGTACCCACCACCTCCCAAGAAGCCTTGGCAAGGTGTCAGGAGTGAGATGAGACACAGGGCCAAGAACATGCAACATTGGTGGCTGAGGTAGAGCAACATGCAAATGTAGAAACTGAAAAAAAGGAATTGGTATTTTCATTTTCTCCTGATGCTGTGTGTCTGCAGGGGTGAACATCTCGTCATGATTTCACTGATTCATGGATGGTGACATCACTGAGAGCCAGAATGTGACATCTCACTGTTTATATCTGGATGTCAGCAGAGCCAGTCTGGCTTGAGACAAAAATGGCTACAGAGAGAGGTGGCAACTGCCCCATCTGCCAGGACCCTTGGAAGGATGCAGCATCTGTTCTGCTTTGTCACCACCACTTCCACCTGGGCTGCATCCTGCAGTGGGCACAGAGAAATCCCTCATGCTCACTCTGCAAGACACCCATGGAGACCATCAGGGTTTTTGAGAAGGATGAATGGGACCATGTGCAGTTGATCATCACCTCCCATGCAGTCACCAGAAGCCCATAGCCTGGCAGGGAGAAGTCCCAATCACTTAGATGAAAAGAGCATCCAGGGCCCTGAGATGTCCCCTTCCTCTTCTCCATTGGGAACTCTGCCCCAGCTGAGTGAGCAGGAAGTTGCAAGGACAGAGTCTGTGGGTGGTCTCCCGCCTGAGGTGTGGGCTGGACTATTCCAACAAAAACAACATCTCCTGGAGCCCGTGAAGCCCTGGTTGTGCCAGAGGCTGGAATGAATATACTGGGACCAGGAGTGGCTGGTTGAGGCCACAGAGAGCTGCATCCTGCACTACCTCTGCATCTGTGGTCTGGATGAAGAGGCCTTGGCCCTGAAGCTGCTCGCCTTCCTTGAGGGGCACACAGCACTGATGGTCCATGGTCTCATCAAGGTTGCAGCCCAGTGCGGTGAGGACACTCAGAGGCTTCTGCATTCCCACACTGCTGGGGATGAGGACAGCAGCCAAGCAGAGAGCACCAGATCCAGCAGATCCAAGTCTAGCAGTTTCAGCTCCAGCAGCTCCCAGGAGAACACTCCCACCAGTGGCTCCAATGTGGAGGAAGAAGCTGGTACCTCAGAGGTCACTCAACATGGGGTTCCCAGCCACCCAGCACCCGTGCCCAACCCTGCAGAGTGGGACCAACCCCAGAAGGAGCCAGAGCAGCTGGAGCAGCCAGCAGTGGCAGGTCCCTCTGCCCAGGGCAGCAGCTACAGCCTCTCTGCTCCCAGTAAAGTCAGGGGCTGCTTGCCTGGGGTGACGTGACCAAGTGTTCCCAAAAGAGGAAGGCCCCCCCCAGCCTCTGGATTCCCCCCAGCCCAGAAAGAGGACATGACGGGACTGACTTGATCCCTGTAGCCCAAAGGGAACATTGGCATCATTTCACATTAAATGATGAAACCTCATCTCTCTCTTCATTTCCTGTTTCCCCATCCAAGGCCAATGCAGTCCACAATGCCTTGGGGAAGTGACTTCACCTTTCCAGGTCTGACTTCCAGAAGGCATTTGTGAGGTCTCCATTAGGTCAGTCCCACAGAACCAGAGGTCTGAATAAATCTATAAATGTTGGAGTTCCTCAATAACTGGGAGAGTCTGACATCTTTAAATGCAAGACCATTTGAAAATCTTGCTTCATAATGACTTGGCTTGTGAAAGGAAAGTCTGAATCAAGAAACAAAAAAACTATGGAGAAATAGGATTGCATTTAAGTTCTTAGTTCTTACAGTTTTATGCGCTAATTTGAAATAGATTGTTCAAGCCTGTAAGCACCTAAACCAGAATGCAGTAGTTGCTAGGCAGCAGTGCCTTTGCTCTGCAGCCTCTGCTGTGAATGTGAGGTCAAGGGCATTCAGTCTTATGATGTTTCAGTCAGTTGTTTTGTTCCAGTCAGCACAAAAGGTGTTTTTCAATGATCTCCAGGGCCAGGAGGCCAATATCTGGCAGACAAGGTGAAATTACAAATTAATAAAAATGGTGACCAGAAGTTTACTGTTATTTTTGACACCAGAAATTACTTAAAGTTGTGATGGCCACCCTACTTATCTCACACAGAACAGTGCATGCTACACAAAACTGGACAGAACTTATTGAAATAATATATTATCTACTGTATTAGTAATGAGTGACAATGTGCCCCATCCCCACAGCAGCAGTGCAGTTGTTAAAATAAAATAACCTTTTAATCTTTAATGCTGTGGATGATCATTTTGCTATATTACGCTGTAATTATTGCACAGCAAGTTGTTCACTCAGGTGGAATAATGGACAAGGATGAGTAGTTTTTTAATCTTTCTTCTCTCCTCCTCTGAAAGTCTTTGTGCACACTTCCTCCCACCCTTCTTTCCTTTGTTATGCACAGGTGTGTTTTAAGGTCCTGGAAATCTTGATTTTAATGTTTAATTTTGCAGATACTGGTTGCTTATTTTTGTTGCACCTGACAGGCACAGGATAGCACAACAGAAGATAGAAAAAAAAGTCATGATGAAAAGCTTACACCTAAAGCAGCTCGTGCTTAATGGGAAATGCACATATAGAAATGAATGCTTTTATTCTATCTTGAAACCAGTGAGAGCTACAATTTAATATGTGACTTTTGACCTGGATGGCTCTAGAGTCAGACTCACTTTAATTCTGAGGAATTCCTTCACAGCATTGGTCTACCCTGGAGCTGTTACTCCTAGAAGTGCATAGTGCCTTGGAGCAGTGTTTCGGAGGTTGAGATCCCTAGACTCCCAGCTTTCCCATTTGTCAGCTTCCAATGACCTCAAGTGACAGTCAGGCTTGATATATTTCTTGATTTATTTTTTGAAAATCTCGTGAGCTTCCATACTTGCTGGAATTGTCTTTGTTTCAAAAGGCAGGCCATGTCAAAAATCAGCGGCCAGCAGCACTGGCCAGCATCATGGCTTGAATAGCACATCTTCTCAAAGATATCTTCACACATTTTCAGGTTTTTTCCTCAGCAAAGGTCAATTCTTGAGTGCTTTTTATATACATGGAGGTTTCACGCAATTTTTAAAACAACTCTGCTAATTTTTTCTTTAAATAAAAAAAAAAACATCCTTCCTGACTGAAGAGATGTGTGACCTACAAAACCATTGTAGCAGCCCTTTGTGCTTGTTTTGCTGTTCAGTTTGTTGCTCTCTATCTGTTGCTTCTCTCTTTTGGAAGCAGACTAATGAATGACAGGGTTCAGTAAATATTTGGTCCGACACTGTTAAACAATTCTTATTTTTTTGCTCCTCATTCTGGGTCTGGAGGATTAACTGTCCGAGAGAACTCTTCACTGAGGTGCCCATTCCTAATTACTCTGCTTTGGGCTTGCCATTTAGGGGGACACAGTTCTGTAAGCGAAACATCTTACCAGGACTCAGGGCATTAGTTGAAAGAACAAGAACAAAATCTACAAGAGCACAGAATTTTAGGCAATGAAATGCTTTCCAGCTTCTTGGCATCCCAAATGAAATTGTTTTCTGCAAGACCCACAATAGCTGGAAGAGAACTTCTTTTGTGAGAAAGAGCTCCCAAAGATAAGAAAAGCTAAAGAAAAAGAAAAACGTAAAAGTAAAAATCTCTGTGTCGTAGAGATTTAAGAAATTACTGACAAAGGATTATAATGGAAGTCTTTAGACAAACTTTGCAACACTGACTAAAGCCCCATTCCAGCTGGGAGCTCAATGAGAGCCAGTGCCAGGGTCTCATCATCTGTCAAACTATGGGCAGCTTGCAAACCAGTTAGATAAATGGCTTCCATCCTTGAAATATAAAGGGATCCTAAAAGCAATCCTTTTACCACAAAGGGGATTTTGACAGAAACTAGCTAACACAATTAATCCAGCTCTATGTTGGATATATGATTTGTGCTATATCAAGCAGAGCATTCAATATGGTCCAGAGGACATGGGCTGTTAGCCACAAATCACCTGAGCCTGTGGAAGAAGATTTGGTAAAAATTGCCATAAGTGAGAAACAACTACATGAGCATCCGTGTGGTAACAGTTCTTGAGGTATATTCTAAATTTTTTAAAAAGACAGCTTTTTTCCAAATCCACTTTGGAATATGGATTTCACTGACTATCCAACCAGTTCAATGACAGCATCCCGAGAGGAAACTCTGCTGTAGCCTTTTCCTTAAAACCTTGAAGGAAGCACCATCTCCTAGTCATCATGGCAATTCCCATCTGTCTGCTCTCTTCAGCCATTTGGCTTCAGGATGTCTGCAACAATCCCATCAAGCTCTGTAGAGAGCACCAAGGTATTTGTCATCAAAGTTCTCTGTCACTCACTGGACCAGCTGTGATCAATGAACCTCTAAAATGGAAGGAGGTGCAGTGGAGATGGACAAGAGACCTATGCTCATGAAGCTCAGGGAATATTTCATGATCCTCTTTCTATCTTCTGGAAGAAGGATGCACCTGTATTTGTAATCATCACAGAGGCACAGCAGACAAATTATGTATTTAATTTGGAAATTAAGTGAAAGGAAGCAGAAGATAACATGGGAAGTGTTTACCAAAAAATTAAATTGCCCCTCTACAAACCTTAAATCTTTCTCTAGAAGATTCTCCAAAGCACACACTCTGTTTCTATTGATTGGCTGCTTTCAAGAACTGCCCCAGAAGGATGACACTGTCTATTCTTTTTGGCTGCTGAGATCACATCCCACTGTTCTTCCTTCCCCATGACTTCCTTGCCTTACTGTAACATTCCCAAGAAAACCTTTTGGAGGTGCTGATATTAATCCAACCTATAAATAATACAGCATTGCAAAGAACACACTGGACCGTAATATTTGTATAATTATTTGGTCTAAATGACCTCGCTTTGATTTTTGGAGGGTCATTTTGTAATTTAATGGTTCAGCTGAATTCCTTGTCCTGACAGATTAAGTTTTTCATCATCTCATTTGATAAAGATGCAGCCGCTCCAGACCTTCTCAAGATGAAACCAGCCATGAGAATACTGCACACGGATGTGAATTTTCTGAAATAATTATTTTTCTTGTCTAATCCTACAGAAAAATTATCCTGCTGAAAAACAATTGCTGTAATTGAACTGAAAGGCTGCTAGGTAAATTTTGTTCCAAAGTATAAAATTATATGTAAAGCAAAACATGAATATTGACAAAGAGTCTTTGTAATGCATATTTTGTGTTGATGGCAGAAATTCATGTGTTTGGGGATTTTTCAGTCCCTCAATTACAAAGAATGCTATAAAGCAAATTGCAACTGAGTATTTTAAGCTCCTGCAAAAAAAAATTAAGCAAAATAGCAGAAAGTCACATTTGAGCTGCATTTCCAAAGCAAGGGTTTTACTTTAGTGCTTAAGGTCAGAGACAGGAGGAGGAGAGGGCCTGTTTGTTGAACATAAAGCCTTAATGGAACAGTGCAAATTCATTCTGTTCCTCCCCCAGATGGATATGCTCATATTGAAAATATCGTTGAAAATTTTAAGTGACTTTATTTTGATCAGCTGTATTAAACACTTATAAATGTAATATATGTATCAAAATTCATGCTCACATAAATATGATCAAGGCACAATTGAGAATATGTTACAAAAAGGCACCAAGGTTGTTGCAAGCCTCTCACAGGGATTGGGAAACTGGTTATCTCATTTAATTGTAGCATACACAAGAATTCGTTCCAAATTAGCAACTGAAGGGGGTTTCTCCTCGAAATTTCTCAAGCCATCATCAGCCGATAATGGCCACTGATAGCAAGGGCAGCTCAATTCCTGTAACTCACCCTGCATGTCAATACCGTATTCCAGTAACACATCTTTCACATGTATCGCATCCAGTTCCGGGCAAGGCGTTGTTTGTCTCGAGATAGTTTGGTCCGTATTGCAGACAGGATTGGACAGAGAACACCGGACTCCATGAATATTCGAATTTTTCCCCAGACAAGCTCAAAGATAGAGTTCTCCATCACTAGACAGAGAATGAGGACTGCATGAATATTCAAAGAAAGAGAAAGAGACAAAAGACACCTTGCCCTGGGCAAGAAAAACAGTATAAAACTGCAGCTCACTTTGTGAAACTCCACAGTTCTGATGCAAAAGGGGGTCAAGACTGTGTTTCACCCAGTGTCGGTCCCGGGCCTGACCCTGTCCCTTAGATTGTGGTTGGCAAAAGATTGTATTTCGATTTGCGAAATAAAATCTATTCCTCTTTTTTTTAATCTGGTTTATTCAAATTATTGATTTGGCCTAATCTGGTTGCTTTACCTATAACATAAAGAACATTATTAGTCTGGCTTAATAAGTATCTGAATAAATGATGAGCAGAAAATCTGCACATTCAAAATGATACTTTCTTGAATAAGTCAGATTTTCCAGAGGATTCAGAAAACAGTTTTGGGTTTGGTTTGTTGAAGGGAGGTTTCTGTGTTAAAAAGAAGTGAAAACACCTGACACTTTCAGTTAGTTAGCTCAAGGGCACCTGGTTTGAGGGGTCACTTGGTTGCTACTGAGGACACAAAGAATCTTGAGTGTTGGGGGGTTGGGTTTTCTTGTAGAATTTTTTCCTATAAGTTGCTAAGTTCNACAGTTATTGTTGTTCTGTTTGCCTTGTTAAACACAAGTGAAGAACTGTTATCCCTATCCTCATATCTTTGCCTGAGAGCCCCTTAATTCCAAAATTATAATAATTCGGAGAGAGGAGGTTTGCGTTCTCCATTCCAGGAGGGGATCCTGTTTGTCCTTAGTAGACACCTGTCTTCTAAACACTGAGCATTTCCAAAAAGTGCCTCCTTTAAGACTCATGAGAGAGAATATCAAAGAAAAAAAAGGAAATAATTTGAATTCAGACATTGCTTTGCCCTCCATTAAGCCACAAAATTACACTCTACCCTTCTCATTATTACAAATACAGAAACACTGACAGCCTTGGTCTGGAGAAAAAGGAAAACTGTCACTACCAGTCACCACATCATGATGAGAGCAGTCAGGGTTGACAGAGCTGCTCTGCATTTAAGTCTCCAGCCATCACAATGACTTACTGTATTCACACTAAGTGAACAACGAAAAATAAACACAGTATTTACCCTCAAATGAGATATTGTGGATTTAAATCTGCTTAGTTGTTTGTCATCCAGGCATTTATGCCAAAAAGGGGTGGAATATGAATCCCACAAAAGACTGCTTTTCACCCTAATAACACTAATACTTTACTGGTCATTTAAAGTAAGTTATATATTTTAAATATCTGTACCCCTGAGCTCTGAAGACTTATATCTGCATTTCCTAGATAAATCCAGCTGCCATTTTACATTTGTAATTCTGTCCTAAGGAAGCAAGATCATGTAAAGCAAAGAGGTGAAAATACAATTTAAAGGTAAATCTCTTAAAGGTTCTGTCCATTTAATTCATATTGAATTAGTTTGTAATTTAATTTCAAATTATTTAAATGAATTTGGGATTTATTGTGTAGGAAAATTTCGCACATTTCACAGCACACCTTGTGATGGAAAATGGTCTTTTAAGGCTGCATTTATTATGTAATAGATGATAGAGCACTCATTCAAATCTGTGATATATCTCAAACTCTACTTTCAAAAATTAAATAATCCAGGCAGCCCCACCACAAGTTCCACGCTCCATCCTTACAGTGCTAACTTGAGCAGCATGTAGTACACACAGACAGCCCACCCACCCCCTGGATGGTGTATGAAGCCAAGCTCAGACCTTGGCCAATGACTTGGTTTTTTCTGTTCTGTTTTCATGGATCATTTCCCTGCAAACTAAAAAAAGTCAGAAAGCTCTGCACTGCTGTCTGATTGGTAGCAGCTGTATGACATGGGAGACCAGGATGCTTCAGCCACCTTGTGCAGCTCCTCAAAACAGCTTCAGGCACCATCCCAGTGACACTGAAAATGTGTTCTGGATGACTGCACAAGGAAAGAGTGATCCCACAGGCACAGGCTGCACAGATGTGAGCCACGCAAGGAGAACAAAAATAACAGGGGTCATGAAAATTGAGGTGATGTCAAGCAGAAAAACTAGACAAAACTACATTTAAGTTAATGTTTCAACAGAACAGACTGAAAAGATATTCTGAAAAATAACATCAATAATTAAATTTATGAGGTAGGAACTGGAAGTAAAAGGACAGATCATGTCAGTGTCATGTGGATCACCACTCTCATGGATTTATTTTCATATTTAAATAATCCATAGTGTATTTATTTAATGGACCCTCTCTCACATACAGTTTATGAAATGTAACAGGCTGCAAAATGTCTAATCCTGTGCTCTTTATTAAAGATTTCCATCCATTGCATAATCATTTCCTGTCCATGAATGCAAGGCAAATATGATGCACCTCACAGTGAGATGCAAAATTCAAGTTAGAAAGGTCTGGAAGGACAAAAGCTAGAGCAGAAATACTAGTTAATTTTGACATCTAGACTACAGACAATCATATTCCAAAGGAGACCAAAGAAAGAACACTCATTAAGCTGCCACTCACAAATTAGAAGTTAAACTGCAGAAGTCTGAGGCACTCCGTTTTTGTTGGTAATTACCAGCTTTGAAAGGGCTAAGTTCAAAATTCAGGATGCCCTGCTGTACCTCAAACTGGGCAACCTAATCCTAGATATGTCTAAGTAACTATTACTTGTGAAAATTTTTCTCATAAAAGCATCTGGCATGTCTTGGGATGCAAGTGCAAGCCTATTTCCTGTGCACATGCTCTCTTCAGAAGGCACACGTGTTCCTCCTGGCTGAAGTGCAATCCAGTGTCATGGGAGGGGTTTCTTTTTATTCTTTGATATGAGATTTTTAAAATAATTTTCTTTTTAACACTCACTTCATACATTTCAGTGCAGTTCAGGTTACAAGTTGGTGAAGAGATTCAATCTCTTTCTGTCTTTAAAAATTTGAGGCGGCATCTTAGTAAACACCAGCTGGGTGAAAAGATTCTGCTGTTGTTTGTGTTATTTCAAGTCTGGTTCATAAAAATGTCTTTCATGTAAGCCAGCACTTAGCTCATAGCTGAATTTAACCAATGGTAGTTGCCCTAGTTCGTTGCAATTTAATAACATGATGTCTTGGGAGAGAATAAAAGTTACAATATGAAGGGTAAAAAGAGGTCAAAATTATTTGCTATTTCCACATGGGTCTCTTTCAGCTGCCTGAGCTGTAGTAGGTGGTTGCTGCATCTTCCTCTCTGCTACCTCATAACAGCTCTTAACAGACTAAAGAGCAGATGAGAAGTTCTGCTGCCCTCCCTTTTGTTTGTAAAGGGACTATTTCAATAATTCTTTTGTCAAGATCTGAGACAGAATACTCTTGGATAAGACAAATAATGGCAGTGCTCCTAAGGAAGTCTACTAGCTGAAATTAAGGCTCATACGGTTGTAATACAAACTATAAAGACAGTCATTCTTTAGCAGAGAGGGCTCACAACAATAAAATTAAATTCTCGCTATTACATTCAAAATCAGAAATAGAAGTCATCAACCCCCTGGATTTTTTTTTTCTCCCAAAACCTTTTAGCAAAACACTGTCCAATTCACAGAAAAAAATAATAGGATCTAATATTTAAAAAATCAACAGCCTAAGTAAGAATAACAGAGTTATTTTTTTTATAATTAACTACTTTTGCAACTGAGTTAGAAAGCACGAGCTTGATTAGAACAGTGAAACTCCAGCAAAGGAAGTTCAGACACCTTGAGTATTCTTAACCAGATTATGTCATGAATTCAGATATCCCTCCTTGGGTAACTGTGAAATTAATGTTGTATTACACATCTGCCCACTGAAATGACCAAGGTGCTGTAAGGCATCTGTTCTCCTGCTCGATGTTTATTAACTGTGACCCAACCTTCCTTCTCCTTTAGTCGTTTCCACAGATGAAATAATGAGCAGCATGATTTGAGCTCTGCTAGCACGTGGAAAGTCACACGGTCCTTAGTATATGGGGAGAGAGGCACAAGGAATGCGGCTCCAAAGGCTCTCTCTGAAGGGTGTGTTATAGGCATGCAGAGGTGTCCCAAATCCTGCCCTGCAGGGGGATTGTTGCAGCAGACCTCTTCTTAGGGTGTAGAAATGAGCCAAGACACAGGCATTTAACAATGTGAAAAGGGACCCAAGTTTATTCTTCCTTTTAGCTTAGCCATCCTGACTCTGACTACAGCAAGCTCCTACTGTAGGGTCCAATTGCAGACTCTGACTGCTGGTCATTTCCTGCTGGGCTATGACTGCAAGTATTAGTTTGCAGACTCTGAACACAGCCTTCACCATCTCAGCTGTGACTGCAGGCCCCAACAGCAGGCTCCAGCTCCATCAGACCCTGACTGACCCCACAACAGATCTTTTGCCAGCAGCAACTCTTTTGTTTTGTTCTTCTTTGTGTCTCTCTGGATTGTTCCATCTTCCTTAGGGCTCCTCTGCCTCCTCAAGGTCCTCTTTCTCCTGATCCTATTCCTCAGGCTCCTCTTCATCAAAAGGCCCCTTGACCAGCCAACCCACCCCTTTTACCACACCGATCTTTATCAGTCACAGCTGTGATCCATTAAGAGCAAGGCTGTTCCTCTTCTTTAGCAATTAGCACAACTGTGACTTATCAGGGGCAAGGTCACCTAAAATCCCTTCTTCTGCACCTAGAGGGGTTGACCACCTTTCCCCACTGCTGAGTGAGGACAAAGCAGAACTTCAGAGGAAGCCCCAGGAAGACAAGAAGGTTGCACAGGGAATGGCCAGACAGAGTCAGACACAGCTCCCTAGGGCTGTGGTTCAACACACAGAACTGGAAGGCAGCCTTTGCCTGAGCAGTAATTGAGATAGTTACAACACCATTACGTGACACTACAAACTCTTCTTACAATTATATAGAAAGCTCCACTTTTTCACATATATTGACTTCAAACAACACTTGCTATAAACTAGCATTTTATTAAAATGTCAGGTTTCAGGCCCTGAGGGTACATTAAAAAGGCTGACACAGAAATCACTGGCTCCAAACAATTCCCTGAAATCTGTGTGAAATGAAAGAGGGGAAAAAAGAGCAAGGCAGAAAACACAAACTTTTAGTCACACTTGGAGCCAAATATATCTCCCTCCTGAGCCCTTCTAATAATTTACTTTTCTGACTCAAAAAAGGTTACAAATTATTCCTTTCTCATGAGTCAAAAGCCTGCTTAACCCTCAGCAACACAGCATCCTCTTATCCTGTTTTTTTACACAGGTCGTACAATCACCTAAAAGTAGAGATGAAGAACAGAAAATTAAGACAAAGTTAATCCTGTGCCTGAGGTCTCTTTTAATCTACAATGTATACCATTACATATTCACTCCAATTTTGTCAAAGTGCGTTAGAATTCCACAGTTCACAGACTTACAGGATGGGTCAGGTTGGAAGGGACCACAGTGAGTCATCTGGTCCCACCTCCCTGTTCCAGCAGGATCATCCCAGAGCATGTGGCAGAGATCTGTGTCCAGATGGGTCTGGAGTATCTCCAAGGAGGGAAACTCTACAGCCTCTCTGGCAATCTGTTCAGGGCTCAGTCACTACACAGGGAAGTTCTTCCTTATGTTCAGGTAGACCTTCCTGGGAATCAGTTCCTGCCTGCTCCTCTGGTGCCATTACTGGCCCCTCCAGAACAGAGCCTAATCCATGCTCTGAGCCCTCCCTGCAGACACTGACAGACAGGGATGAGATCCCTTCTTAGAAGTCTCTCCTTGAGGCTGAACTGCTTCCTCAACCTTTCCTCACAAGAGAGATGCTCCAGTCTCTTCTTCACCTTTGTTGCCCTCTGCTGGACCCAGAGTCTGCTTCATAACATTTTGCACAAGGCATGGTTATATTTGTGTCGCTTTACATCCTCATTGCAATCAAGTGCCCAGCATCTGTGTTTGATGAACTCTCCAGTGTCACGACAGGCACTCAACACAGGGCTTACTGCCATAGCTAACCCTGTAAAGCCGCTGATCGGAACCTGGAAGCCCCTGTCCAACATAAGGGCTTATGTTACAGACTTCAGGCTCTCGTCAGGAGCAAACAGTGTGCAGAAATTGATGGTAAGGGCTCAGCTCCTCCTTTCTGTTATTCCAGTTCCCCTCTTTCAGGCTCCTTCAGAGTAGAGTTGCAGCATTCCCAGGAAGAGTACTTAGAAAACACAAACATTTAGAGTGGAGCTCCAACTGAATCCTCAAACTGTGGTTTGTCCACATGAAAGTGTTTTAGTGTGGTTGCTTTCCGGCAAGCAGAAAATTCTAAGAGATCTCGTTGATCTTTCTCCATCTTCTCCCAACAGGTGAAGGTAAGTCACAGATGCTTTTGAGTTTCTGCCATGTGAAGGGACCAATATTCAAGGTTACCTGGGGATGGTTTTGAGCACCCTGCATTTACAGACCTCCTTCCCTCAGCTGCTGTCTGCACTGGCCCCCTGCAACTGCTCAGCACCTGACAGGATGCTTTCCTGTTAGGCATTTCCTTCAAGAACTACTTGCTTTCAAAAACTCTCTTCTGACATAGTTTCATGAAATTTCCAACCATTCCACTCATATGAATTACCATTTTTTTGTGTTTTTTTCTGGCAGGTGTTGGCCTACAGGTGTTGGATCACAACAAAGACCCTGTTTTCAAAGTCCATCCGGAAACAGGTGAATTTTATGGTATTCCTTGGGCTTTCGTTCCACACCAATCACTCTGGAGGGGAAACAACAAAAGAGTGATGAATGGATTGAGAGCACCCCTCTGTGGAGAAGGACTGGGGGATACTGGGGAAGAAAAGAGTGGATATGAGCTGGAACTGTGTGCTTGCAGCCCTGAAACCCCTCTGTACTTGAGTATGAAGAGGGATGTCCAATAGGTCAAGGGAAGGAATTCTGCCCCTCTGCTCAAGTGAAACCCAGGAACAGGTTGTCCATGGATGTTGTGGATGTCCTATCATTAGTAGTGTTCAGGGTTCAGGTCTGAGGAACCTGGTCTAGTAGAAAGTGTCCCTAACCACAGCAGGGGGCTTGGACTAGATGATCTCTAAAGATCCCTTCCATCCCTACCCTTTCTGTCATGTCATCATTTCAGGGCACATGGGACAGGAGGGAAAAAGAAATGTGATCATGGCAGCGAGTTAATGGGGGAATGTTCTGGGGCACAGATTTGCAAGGAACTCAAGATGAAATCATCACCTTGGGAAGAGTCCTCTTAAAGCATGAAATGCATCTCCTGGAGTGCCTGTGGCCTTAGTTTCCACAGGAAAGAGGGAATATCTTGGCACTCTGAAATTCCAGCTGCTGCCTGCAGTCTGAGGCTCCTGGGCCTGAAGTTTCTGAGTTTCTAGACTCAGTTTCTTCGTGGTGTTTTGGTTCGGGAAGACCTTGTGTTCTCACAGGCTTGGCATAAACATCACAAGTGTTATTGTAACAAGAGTGATGTTTTGAATTCCTTTCCATAGGATGGACTTCTCTCTGTCTTTCAGTTTTGGGCCAATGGGATGAAGAGTTCTGGCACTCTTCTGACCAATGAGATGGCCTGCTTGAGAAGCTATATAAAGGAGGTCAGTCTTTGAATAAAGAAGAGTCAGATTAAGTTTCTATAAACGAGGTCTCATGCCGTTTGTTCATCACCCACAGCGACAGCTGCCTGCATATTTAGACCTTTAAAAGTCCAATTCCAAATGAAAAGAAATATAAAAGCATATTTTAAGAGACACTTAAGCAAGGAGAAACACCCCTCCCAATAACAACACAAAGAAGTCCTGATGAACAAACTGCTGTCTTTTTTCATGTGGCTTGTTAAGCACCAAAGTATGGCAATGGACATCCTCAATTTACACAGGTTTGAAGAGAGATCCCTGCACCTTATGCAGAGATCATAGAGGCAGAGCTATGTGGTGGTAGCACATAGCATCCTTGACTCACACCAACAACACTCAAACTAGGAGAAATTAGTTCCAAGTGAAGAAAGAACTGCTTGGCTGATGACTCTCATGAATGACTGTCACTGTGGGCGAGCAACAAACGACACGAACCTCCTTTGGCAAATTCATCTGACTCCAATCTTTATTCAAAAACTGACCCCCTTTATATATCTTCTAGAACAGGCCATCTCATTGGTCATTAGAACTCTTCATCCCATTGGCCAACACTGAAAGACACAGAGAACATCTGTCCCACAGACAGGAATCCAAAACATTACTCGTTACAACAACACTTGCAATGTTTATGTCAAGCCTGCAAGAACCAAACCAAAACATCATGAAGAAACTGAGTCTAGAAACTCAGAAACTTCAGGCCCAGGAACCTCAGACTATAGATGACAACAATCAGAGGCAAGAAGGGATGATGGCACAGCATGGCCAGTGTGGTGGTGGATCTTGGGCTCTCTTGAGTTGTCACAGGGTTCCTCTGGCTCTTGTACCCCACTCTGGAGGGACAGCAACTCCAGCTCCTTCCTGAGGCTGTGAGGAGGAGCACAAAGGCTCTGGCTTCCAGAAACACAGAAACTTGGGAAGTGGAGAGGGACCTGGCACTGTAGGCGAGGCCCAGCAGGAGTGGATGGGGCTGGAGCAAAACATTCCTTTCTGCTTCTCCTTGAAGTAGGGGCACAAGCCACAGGGGTGAGAGGCTCTCACTCAGGACTGGCCACCAGCACCCAGGTTCTCTAAATTCCAGCATTGCCCAGGGAAAGGCAGTGACAGGAGAGACATCATCCAGCCACAGGCAGACCATGTTGCCTGGGCCCACCACTCCTCTCCTCACAGAAAACCTTGTCAAGGTGTCAGGAGCAGGGATGAGACACAGGGCCATGGATACACAATGCATGTGACCAAGGCAAGGAACATGGAAACACAGAAGTTGAAAACAAGATAAAATATTTTTTTCTTTCACCTGACAATGTGCACTGATGGGGACATTGCCTGCTGGTGGAGGGTGACATCAGCGAGAAGCAGATTGTGACATCACCAAGCACAGGATTCTGACATCTCCCCCCTCACTCCTTAAATACAGACTTGGGCAGAGCTGGGGCCAGTCTGGCTCTGGCCTGAAGTCCTACCAAATGTGACTGTGAGGTATGGAGGGTTGAGCCTGGTTTCTCTGGTGCAGAGTGGTGCCTGCTCATGGCAGGGCCAGTGCCAGTCCCAGAGCAATCAGCAGGGTTTCTCCAGCCCTGACAGAAAATGTTTGCCAGTCAGATGTGGGCAGGTGATGAGGCTTTAGGGAGGCGGGAGGGCGTCCTACTCCTTTCTCCTCTTTTCTGCAGGGTGTGACACCAGCAAAGGAAAGCAGTTCCTGATCCTCAGCCCT
Organism: Sitta europaea; assembly: GCA_013400255.1. NCBI lineage: Eukaryota > Metazoa > Chordata > Aves > Passeriformes > Sittidae > Sitta > Sitta europaea. The sequence goes on along the minus strand of VXBS01002369.1, from coordinate 25,023 downwards.
CCTCAACATGCTGCAGAGGCCACATATGGCCACAGAGACAGATGACAAGTGTAGCATCTGCCAGGATACCTGGGATGATGTGGCTTCTGCTCTGCCCTGTGGCCACCGTTTCTGCCGGGGCTGCATCCTGCAGTGGGCACAGACAAATCCATCATGTCCACTGTGCAGAGGAGCAATAGAGACTGTCAGGTTTTCTGATGATACAGGTGACTATCTGGAGATTGTCATCACAGCTCCTGAGCAGCTGACAGCTGCCACAAGCTCAGGGGCCCAGAGGCTGCTGCGCTCCCATGCTGCTACAGATGAGGATGACAGCCAAGAAGCCAGCAGCAGCTCCAGCTCCTCCAGCTCCAGCTCCTCAAGCCCCAACAGCCAGAGCTCCAGCTCCTCCAGCTCTCAGATGGGGACTCCAGCCAGCATCAGCCTTGCAGTCTACATGGAGGAGGAGGAATCCGCCACAGGAGGTGCTGCCCAGCCCAGGGGTCACAGCCACCACCCAAGTGTAGGCATGTCTGCAAGGCAGACTGGCCCCAGGAGGAGTAGGAGGTGGTGATGTTGGCAGGTTCATCTGCCCAGAACAGCAGGCCCAGATCCTCTGGTCCCCAGCATCCCCCAAAGAGAAGGGCCTCTGATCCCCAGGACTCTCTCCCCACCAGCAAGAAGTCACCCCGCAGGCAGAACTAAAGGGGCCTAGTAACCCTTTATTTAAGAAAAATTAAATAAATTGTTTTTTCCTTCACATAGTCTCTAAGCACTGTTTCCTCAGCCTTCTGGTGCCTTTGCCCTTGCCCTTGTGCCCCACCATGGCTGGCACCCAAGTCCTGAGGGGTACAACCACCGGCCTAGGGCCATGTGGGAGCACTTTTTGCCACAGGAAATCTGCTGCAACCAAACACCTGCAGGGCAGCAGATGCCAAAGGCAGAGTGAGCAGCAGGGGTAGTTGGTCTTGACACAGAATGATTTAGGAATGCTCCACTCTGAACCTCTCTGCATGGCCTCTAGTCCCTCAACAGCACTTCCCATTTCAGGATCATCAGCAATGTTGGAACTGGGCATTCATCTGCAGCATCCCAATCTTTGAAAAAACCCAGTCTTGTTCTCACTTGATCAATTTCCACAAACTGTCCCACAATAATGCAGAGAGGTCCCTAACTCTTTGCTTGGGGCCTGGCTGCACTTTGGATGCATTTTTATTTATTCCCACAGTTCTGTAGCTTGAACAATAGGAAGGGGCTTTTGCTTGGTCAGCAGTGAAGTGTCAGTCTGCACCTTGCTGGCACAGTGCCCTTCCCATTCTTTGGGATTCAGGTGAGGAGGACAACTCAGCAAAGGCAGGAGGAGAAAAGCAGAGCTGCACCCCTGGGGCATTGTGGTAATCATTATTGAGTTGGTTAAGCTGTTTATCCTCTAGTAGTATCTCCCTGTTAACCCTCCCAATGGGCTTGGTTTATCCCTGGTTCATTGTACCTGTCCCCTGATCATAACACCCCTAGGAGGACTGAGGACAAAAGCTTGGGCTTTGGGGTCCTGCTCTCTCTTTTGCACTCCCTTCAAAAGAATAAACTTCCATGCAAAAGTGCCTTCTCTGATCTTTACTTCCAGCCTTGCACAAGGGATCAGGAGACCTGTGGGAAGCAGAGAGCCATCTGCTTTCTATCATTCCTAGGCTGTTCTCAGCCAGGAACGGTTGTCCCTGGACACATGGCCAGTGGACAGGGACAGCTGGGCTCCCTCTGGACCTACAGCCACAGGGCACCATTTTTGTATTTGCAGATTTTCTTTGTTCAGGGGCCCACATGCTATCCTCTAGAGTGTGTCCTTGTCACTTCAGGAGTGCGCCCAGGATGGAGGCCTGGCCTCGTTATTGTGCAAAAGAAAGAACTTCTGACAAAAGAAAAGGCAGGAACAATTCTAGGGGGTTTGGAGCCCCCCTAGACAGGGCCCACTTTACAGGGCAAGCAAGGCTGAACAGTACCACAGTCGTAAACACAGGTGCAAAGGGCCCTTGTCTCTATCACCCTTTATCCAGCAAGGCTGCAGAGAGGACAAACTTGACTTTTAAACCAAAAGGAAAAAAATCTTGTGCAGAGCCTGGCCTTGAAGGCCTGGATGTAATGGCCTCTCACAGGGAGGTAAACAAGAGATCCTGTGAAGAGAGACCTGAATTGTCCCCAGGAAACCACAGCAAGGTGTCAGGAGCAGGGATTAGAGAGAGGGCCAAGGACATGCAATGCAGGTGGCTGAGGGAGAGAATTATGGAGAGTAGAAACTGAAACTAGGAAACATTATTTCCTCTTTTTTTCTCTGACAACATGTGCCTGCAGGGATGGAATGCCTGCTGTGTCATCACAGGGAGGAGGAGTTTGAAGTGCAGATGGAAACACCACTGAACACTGGACTGTGACCTCACGTCCCTCACTGCTTTCCTTGGAGTTCCAAGGAGTTCCAATGCCTTTGGCACTAACACTGGGGGTGGAGAGGAGAGCAGTGGATTGTGACATTGTGCCCCTGGCAGGGCCACTCTGGCTCCAGCCTGAACTCCTACTGAGTAAGACACTGTCATGGTTTGACGCCGGCACACAGCCAGTGCCCCCATGAAAATACACTATCCCTGGTGTCTGTTGTGAGATGTGACTAAAAACAGAACAAAGCAAGTTCTAACTTCGAAACAAAAGGGAAAAAAAACTTTATTACTTCCAATATAATAAGAAAACACACACAGAAAGGGATGAAAACCTTGGAAACACTCCTCCTCCCCCCACCTGAATTCACAAACACAACACAGTGAGCTAAAACTCAAATTCCCATTCAAGTTACCATCTCTCATAATATCAATCTTCAGTCCATTACTACCCTTTTGATAATCAGTACTCAGTTCATCAAGGAGAGATAGGAGTCCCTCCTGCACCATATTGTGACCTTTTCCTTCCATGTCCAGTGCTCTCACCACTGTGCAGAACTGTTTTTAGGGTTTCTTTTTTAAAGATGCTTCGGTCAGTTCCATAAAACAACAGTTTCTCAAATTTCGGGACCCCAGTCCCCTCAATTCCACCCCCTGGGTCAAGGGGCCTNGTTCTCCCGGGAGCCCTCTGCTTTTAACCCCCTGTGTTCTCAGAGGCGGATCCTTGTTTTCAGTGGCCACACCAGATGCCAATATTCAAACTTGAGCACCCATTGGTTTGACCACTGAATCCCAAAAAGACTCACTTCCGTTTCAAACCACCACAGACACCAAGGTCCAGAGGACCAAGACAGGCCTTTCTGGTGCTGGGCATGGCATGTTCTTGGCAAGTCTCAGTGCCAGTCGGGGAGCCATCACTCCTGATATGGCCACAGAGACAGACGGCAACTGCAGTGAGGAGGCCCAGAGGCTGCAGCGCTCTGGTGCCATCAGGGATGAGAACTACAGCCCTGTGGCTAGTGCCAGCTCCAGCTCCAACAGCTCCAGCTGTGCCAGCTCCAGCAGCTGCCATCCAGGGGTCCCAGACACCCTCAACCTGTGCCATGGGGCAGTGGAAGTGGGACTGACCCCAGGATGAGCCACAGCAGGAAGCAGTGACAGTGACAGATCTCTCTGCCCAGGGCAGCAGCTTCAGCCCTTCCACCCCTGTCCTAGGCTGGGACCAATTGCCATGGGGACCCTTGTACTCCATTAAGAGAAGGGTCTGCAGCCCCCCAGGACTCTTCCCAGCTCCTCAAGAGGTCAACCCACTGACAACTTTAGCAGGGCTCTCACAAATCTTCGTTGAAGGAAAAGGAAATAAATATTTTCCTCATACAATTGCTAGGTGCTTCTTTCTTACCCTTCTAATGCGTTTTCCCTTCTCCTCCTGCCCAGACATGGGTGGTACTCAGATGCTAGGGGGCACAGCTATGGACTCACTGAGCTCCCAGACCATATTGGCTGCACCTTTTCCCACAGGAAATCCTGCTGAAGCTGCACACTCACAGAGCGGCAGACGCCAAAGGCAGAGCAGGCAGCAAAGGCAGCTGGTCTCGAAGCAGGACCATGCCCTCAGCCTGCCCCCAGTGCTTCTCTGTGTCCAGCCACGAGCACATTTGCTCTGCTCCGGTTTCTCTGTGCTTCCTGATGCTGTCTAGGGCAACCTGCTGAGAGTAAATTTTCTGGCAGGCAAGCAAGGGCTAGTGCAAATTTGACCCTGAATCATAATTTTATCTCTATGTCCCAATCAAATAAAATTGTTTCAGCACAGATTTATTGTTAATGATAATATATTGTTGAAGGATAAAGTAGTAAGACTCCAACCATCATTAAATCTTGGAAAAACAGTTTGTAAAGCAATAGTCTTCATTTTCTATTAATAAAAAAGCTGGACTTGCTCAGGGAATTTACTGAAATTATATGTCAAGTAGATACACCATCCCAGGAGAGTAAAATAAAAATTACTTGTTGAAAGAGAAACCAATATAATAGTGTTGGATGAGAGTCATATATCTAATGGGTAATACAGGACTGAGATTAATGGGGACCTCTTGATTTAACATCAGAGGGATCTATTTTGTTGTTCAGTTTATAAGAGAAGGAAGTTTAGAAGCCACATTGCCTTTTAATGAGAAATTAAAAAATCACCTTTTTAGAAAGGAGGGAAAATAGCTATTTTTCAAATCCTATTATTTTAAAATATTTTAAAATAAAAGAGCAGCAACTGTTTTAATTTGGTAAAGAAAAATCAACCAAGAGATGGATAATGAACTTCATTGCCAATTTTTTTTTCTCTTTTTCACTTCTTTCAGCCTCTCTCCACAGCAGACCCATATCATCTTAGTGCTGAGGACCCCAAAACTGGATGTAGGCCTCCCTTGACTCGCTGGACAGCCTTCTTTTCATGCAGTCCAGGATATCATTTGCTTTCTAGATTTCCTGTACATTTTGTACCTCTACCTGGAGAAGGACTGGGAATATGCTCTGCCCTTCTAATGGCTTTAGAAACCAGCTTTCAGCCTGGCCAACAGATGTAAACTTGAAACAGAAATAAACCAGAAGGAAGTCCTACAAAATAAATAATAATAATAAAAAAAAAGAGAAACGCCTAGGAGAGATAGAGAGATGCAAGAATGGCTGGAAGAGCAACACACAACTGGCCCTGGTGACATAGCCCTGAAGTACAGATTGGCTCTCCAACCACAGTGATAACTCTGCACAATATCAAGGACAGGTTTAGCTGGGGTTAATTTTAAACTGTCAAAGTCAGACACTTTAAGTACATATATGATAGGCTTTCAAATGTAAAGCCATTTTAAGAGTAGGCTAGTAGTTTTGAAGTCCTGCTAAGCCTCCAACTCTAGATTTCAGATTTTCATTCTCTGTATTCATGTTAGAAATAGAATGGAAATATTATCAGTTCTTTTTCCACTTTCTCCCAGTGGGTACCATTCTTTAAATCTCTTTGGCCTTGGCTTGGTTTCTAGACTCTTTTTCAGAATAGCCTTTAGCCATGTCAGAGGTTCAGGAATCTGCCAAAGAGTGCTTTGGGCAAAGTTCTTTGTCATTCAGTTAGTGTGAGTGAACATATTGTTCCACCTGGACAGACTCTAAGCAAGGTTGCTTTGATCCCAGCTGCAACCATGGAGACAGCTGGATGAATTTAGTGCTTTCTTTTACCTTCTCTTCCGTGTTCAGATCACTGGTATTAGGTACGTTAATTTCTTGAGGTTGACTGCAACTCTCAGGAAAGTTGTTATATGCTCCATGGTACAACCTTTTTAGATAGTACTACCTATGTAAAGAAAAGTCGTGAGATATTTTCTTTGTACACCTCTGAGCTCAGATACACTGGTCTTGATGAATGGGCATCAGATACTACTCTTAGAGTCCATTTTTCCAAACTGTTTAATCCTACACTCATGTTATTTACATTCTGCCACAGTAGACATTTTCATCTATCCTTTATGGATGGCTGCCACTGCTAAGCACCATAATGTTATCATCAACAGTGAAAAAAAAAGGGCCTAAGTGGAAAAATACTAGTCAGCAATGGAGTTTCAACTAAACCTACGTTTCTTAGAAAATGTCCATTTCCTTTAAATTTTTCAATTATTCTAAAGAACTAGGAATAAAACACATTCCCTAAAACTAAATATGAAATCTCATTTCTAGAATCTGTCTACTTCTAAGACATAATGCAGCCATCTCAGAATCTCAGAGATTTGTGACAGCTCTTTACTGTCTTTTCCCACTTCTTTCAGAGATGTCATGTTGGTTGTTTGATTAATCTGGAATCTGTAGTACCTTTTCTATCCAAGTACCACGAGGTATAATAAAGTTTTAATGAAAGACTCTTAAATATGTCACAGAATCCTAGAATAATTTAGATTGGAAAGAACTTCTAGATATTTTTATTCAGATGCACTCCTTTGTTCTGCACTTTGGCTGACTATCGCAAGAATAACCACTCTCCAAATTAGTGGACACCCCAGACTTGCCACAGGAAAGAAGGACAGAGAGAGAAAAGGGTTTTATTGACAGGATACAAAGGGATATTTGGATATTTCCAGTGACGCTGAGGACTGAAGAAACCAGCCAGAGCAGTGTAAGACAATTGTGTTATGAGAGTAATTCAGTGATAACTCAAGAGTTACAAATCATCAGTGGTTATTTTCCATCTAAATTCAGTGATGGGGTGGGTGTCCAGATATAATCACTTACATTACATTAATTTAAATCCAATATTCAGCAATGGATATTTGTTGAATCAAATCAGAAACTCATAACTAAAAAAATGGGCTTTTCTTTTTGGTATAACATGCTCCCTATTTTCTCTAAAGAAAAGAACAAAGACATGCTCACACTCACAAAAACCTTACATCAAGGCATAATCTTTAAGCGTGGAGCTCAAGGTAAAACTTTGACTTTAGAATACCAGTGTGATTTCACCTCAATAGACATGTTTAAATGAAGTGAAATCAGTTCCACACAAATGAAGGAACTCCAGGGAAGGAAAATACACATTTTCTAAAAGGAAACTTAAACATATATTTAAAACCACCACTGAAAAACTTTAAATTAAAAATTCAAAAGCTGCATTGCCTTTGGATTTTATTTTTTCTTATTTTCTTTTCTGCAGAGTTACTTGTCTTGTTTTGTCCCTGAGTGGCCAATTTCTAATACTGACATAGGAATAAACCATTGAAAATGGTGGAACATCTCTGCAAATGCACATTTAAAAACATTTAAGAGGACCGGGAGTAGCTCTCTTAACTTCTGGCCTTTGGGGAAAGAGTTAAATTCTAGACCAAAAGTATTAAACAGTCTACCTTAAATTTTGCTTTAAGCTTGGGCCATGATATTCTTCTCTGAGGCTATGGTAAAGATATACTTGATATATTACACTTTAGTTCTTCCCCTGCAAATTCATGGAATGCTTTGGGAGAATGTTGGGTTCTAACTATAATTATGAGCAGAATCACCAGCGTAATAGGGAACAAATGCAAAAGTACCTATAGTCCAATGAGAAGCTTGAACAGTAAAGAAAAAGATGAGAAACCTTGCCCTGGGAATAAAAGGGGAAGCCCTCTGTTCCCAGAGATGGATGGAAAGAATTTTTCTTTTATGCTAGAACGGCTAATTCTTAAAACAACACCCCAATAGGCTGACGTGAAGCACAGTTGTGAGTTCAGTGTGAGAAGAACTGTCAAAGATGGGAAGGACTTCACAAATGCAGGTCTGGGATGGCTGTTGTTTGTGAAAATTAAAGCCACAAGAACTTTCTTCTTATGGGGAGTTTTCCATAGCATTAACAAAAAATACTTTTCTCCCTAAGTGAACTGAAGAAAGACTGTTTAAAAGGTGGAAAGCTGACTGAAATTTCTGGTGTTGTTTTTCTGTACATTGTTGGTTGGAAAGAAAGAAGGCATGGGGAGGGAAGAAGAAAGGTGTTCTGAAGGTTTTAATCTTATTTCTTGTTACTTGTTTTTTTGTTCTGTTAGTAAAGTTTTCTTTATATCCTTTCAGGTTTAGGCCTGCTTTACTTTTTCTCTTAATCCTATCTCACAACAAAAGATAGACCCACCACATTACTTGGTGCATTAACCAAGAAAATTTAATATTGGCAAACCTAAACCACTATACATAATAGGCATTTCTGCCTAGTTTCAAAATATGTAAACACTTTTTTCCTGTTATTTCTCCCAAATTCAATTATAATTTCAAATTAATTGACACATTTACTGAACACCACTGATGTTTTCATAAAATTTCAGTTAAACTGATAAGTTTAAATTCCTATTCTCCTTTCAATGAAGCATGTAAGGTTTTAAGACACAATTAACTTTGAAATACTCAGAAAACTTTCATCAGCTTCTTAATGAGACAACAATAATTTAACTCCCTTTCACAAGAGAGAATTAACATTTTAATTCCTAATCAAGGATTTTATGAAACTGATCGAAATGTGTAGCAGAGTCTGCTTGGTCACTGCCTCAGCCAGCCCTGGTACCACAGCTGTAGCAGGGGTTCGGCTCGGTGACAGAACGTACCTTGCCAATCCTGTGGGTCTTGGCTAGTCTTTAGGCAGCAGGCAACGATGGCAGAAATAGAGAGAGGAGCCTCAGCTTGGGGTTAAAGCACAAGCTTTGTTTGTTCCACCGTGGGAACAACCTCAGCTCTGGCAAAGCCCCAGGCAAAAGGCCCCAAGCACCAGAGTCCAGCGCTTTTTCAACGGGGGAGGAACTAGGGGTGGGGTTTGACACAGGACCAATGAGGGACAAGCAGGGGATGGCTCTCTAACAAAATGACAAGCAAGGAAACAAACCGGGATACAGCAGGACTAGGGGCCCGAGACTCTGTCCAATCACTCTGTGAACCTGCAAGAACTTTCCAGATTGGAGGCGAGGCCAGAGTGACAGACGGGGGTCTGGGAGTTAACTGGGATGAACCAAACAGGGAAATAATATGGGGGTACATAGAACAAACCATTCAACATTATAAAAAAATTTAAAACTTGAAAAAACACACTACAACAGAAATGATCCTGTGATATTCAAAACAATTCTGTGGTATTTTCTGTACAAGTAACTGACTACTTTCAAAGTTTTGTTTTTCAAAGATATTGTCCCAAAACAACTAGGCAACCACAGTAAAACAAAATGGAAAACCCTGACACAAAAACTCACTGAACCTTCACCTTAAAAGAAAAAAGGGGGAACTGTCCTCTTGCAGAAGTGATAGAGATATCACAAAAGAATTGAAATACTTCTTGTGAAGTATTTCAATTCCTTGTAGAAATAGAAGGGCAAAATTCAAAGACAATTTTAATTTTTTTAATTTAAATTTGAAATTTATTTTTAATTTTAAAATTTTGGTTTAACATTCGGTGTTAACTTTTGATAGGTTTGTCTGAACTTCACAAATAAATAACTTAAGAGAGAGGAATAAAAATAACATTACAAAAAATGATACAGTTCCAGTAGAGTAGGTGGTGATGAGAATCATCTCTGTGATGAGAACAGGAGCATTTTCAGATATTTCCCTACTGATAAATCTCACTCTGAATAGTTATTAACACTTAAGGAGGGAGAGACTGTTGCCCAGATTCCTCATTCTCCCACAAGAATATTTAGCTGCCACACTAGTTCATGCTGAACCAAGCAAGTTTCAATTCATTATTAAATAAGCCCAGGTACTTCACTTACTTTGCTCACAGACACAAGCACTGAGAGAATATAAAATCAACTGGCTTGAGAATCTTATACAGTTAGGATTTTAGAATCTCTAAAATACAGTTCTTCCCAAGTGCTTCTCCATAAAATTTGCCGCTTTTTTTTTAATTATATTAAGCTGTAACACTGATAATGTCAGCTACACAAGTTCTTATCTCCCAAATTTCTGTTATCCTACTAGTGAAATGATAAAATTGCTTATATTGTTGCCGTCTGTTGGTTTTCCACCTGTTGATTTTGAAGTTATGCTTGGCTACTATGGCAACCATTTTTCTCCATCTCTCTGGATGGAGAATATAAGATAAAACTATAGATCAAACAACTTGAGAAGGATGCAGTATTTTACCAACTGCCCTGGTTGATTCAACTCTTATTTTTATGTGAGGTCACACATACACACAAATCCAGCCATTTGTAGGCGGATTGTACTTGATCAAACTTATTTTTACTTGGTGAATTTGTTTTGTTATGCTTAACCATACCAGTCAGCAGTCAGCTGCTTATAGTAATCTCTCTTCAATCACAGTTATCATTTATGACAAAGCTCAAATTCCTCCTAGTGAATGTAACTTTCTGAGATGTCTTCTGCAGTTAATAGCAATTCAGAGGCACTTAGCTGAGTTCCTGAAGAGCCTAAAAAACATCTATTTCTCTCTACAGACTGCAGTGAATTTCTAAATAAAACATGGCAAATAATCATAACAATTGAAAAAATCAGCCACTTTAGTCCAGTCACCTTAATTTCCCTCTCCAGTCAGACCTTTCATCTGTTTTGTACCTTTACAAAGTGTGAAAATTTGTTCTTCTCAGGCTGAAGATGGGGGTAGGAATTTCAAAACTCCTTCTACATTTTGTAGGTGAAATCCCATCCACTCTGGTAGTAAGACCTGCTTTGCTGGACCCTTTGGAATGAGAAACATGTATGTTTTGTCTCAAAATAGCAGAATTCACATCTCTGTGGTTTCATCCTGCCTGTTATTGATCCAATCTATTACCTAAGAACTCCAAGATCACTGTATTAAATATTGTTTTAATATATTGTGATTCTTTCAGAAAGTCTGTACAAAAGCTTTTGAACATCTCTCCTCCTCAGTCTAAGAGTCTCAGGCACAGCAGCCCCTTAAATTCTGAGGCAGCACAAAACATTTCCATTTCATCTCCAGCTACAATTTCACCAAGTCTTCATGAGGGAAGAAAATAGAAAGCCTTTAAAATTGTCATTGAAACATTGATTGTAAAGCTTGTAAAACACATCTTTTTTTCAATGGATAGTTTTGAAAACTAACTCCCAAAGTGAGTCTTTCTCCAAGCAGATGGTCTGTCAAAACCCATGTACAGTCAAATGATAAGACAGAGTTTGTACTCTCACAAATTTATTTTTCCTCCTAACACCTCTGAAAACCTTTATTTTTTCTGATTTTATTTGCTCTTCAGAATTTGAGTGGAAGACAGGAATATTTTTGCCTGTTGGAAAAATGCCATAGCAATTTGCTGTTGATTAGGTATGTTCTTTTCC
>VXBS01002369.1:0-13798 GCA_013400255.1 Sitta europaea | reverse complement strand
TTACCATAAAGCAGACACTAAACTACCAGAAACATCAGGGATTCTGTGGGAGGAGATGGCAGACATATAATCTGTTTCATTCTTTAAGTTCTCTTGATAATTCTGCAAGTTTGCAAAGCGCACATAGATGTAGTCACTAGAATAAGGCTGTTACTCACATCTAGCATCCCCAAATCTTTGCTTCATAGTTTTCATATAGTTTGTAAGTGAGGGATAAATCCAAGATTGTTGTAATTAGTAGGGGTAAAGGTACACTTTGCGGTTTGATGGGGGGTTCCCTGCAGTCCCAGAAGGGATGTTGAGACCAATTTCTTTGGCTTCATTCTCTCACAGAAAAAAAAAANTTCATTAATCCAAAAAAAAAAAAAAAAAAAAAAAAAAAATCGCCTCAAAATACACAAACACTTGTTAAAGAAGTTTGTTAGAGTAAGGAAAAATTCATCTGACAGAAACATTGCCATTTCTGTAGATATTTCAGGCAGAATACTGTGGTTCTTGTAAGTTATGCTTTCTGTGAACTAAAAATTATTCTAATATATGAGGTAAACACATCTTAGTTTTGGTAAGCTAGTTGGCTGGACCCCATGCATGATATATTAACACCCTCATTTCAAGAGACAAGATAAAAGTTACTATATTTAAAGCACCCAGCTGATGGTCACAACTGCCATGCTGTGATTTGCAAGTCATGGGTGTGTAGCCATGTGAAATGGAAAGCTACCAGAGAAAAAAAGCATTTGAAGTGACAAGATCTACTGTTCTAGCAAGTGTGGGAAAAAACCCCAGAACCAGTCAGCCCGATTCCTTGCAGGAAACAGATGGTAAAAAACTCCACAGAACTAGCATGCAAACACAGATAGATTGCTGCAAATGCCACCACCCTTTCTTGCACCACAGCACATGTGTGGGAAGCTGAGCAGTTCATCAATGACCTTATCTCATATTTCCTAGCAGAGCTCTGTCATTTTAGAGAAATCCCTCTTTCCCTATATAAGCAGTTGTAGTCTGGTTTTCTCGGCCTGAGGTTTCTGAGTTTCTGAACTCAGTTTCTTCGTGGTGTTTGGGTTCCAGAAGACCTTGTTCTCACAGACTTGACATAAACATACCAAGTGTTATTGTAACAAGAGTGATGTTTTGAATTCTTTTCTGTGGGATGGACTTTTCTCTATCCATTGGTTTGGGCCAATGGGATGAAGAGTTCTGGCACTCTTCTAACCAATGACAGCGGCCTATTCTGAAAGGTATATAAGGAGGGCAATTGTTTTAATAAATCGGAATCAGATGATGTGTTCATAAACGAGGTTCATGTTGTGTGTTCATCGCCCACAGCAACAAGTATCCATTTTGTTCCAACTGCTGAAAAAAAAATCTCAAAAGGAATACTCTAAGAAAAAAAAGTATTTCTTTTCATCCAATACCAGAGGAAATTCCACATCTACAACCACATTACATGGTAATTTAAAGCAACATAAATTGGCAGGGGAAGGTGCAAAACACTGTCTTTAGATCCTATTCATTGGCAATAAAATTGGTTCCTTTTGTGGAGGGGGTCATAACATTAGAGTTCTGACTTCTGGTGAAAATATATGTAAAGTTTACTTAATTTTTTATTTCTAATCATCTCAATGCATCTGCTGAGCTAGGTAAGAATAACAAGGGACAGTTAGAATGGTTCTACATCGGTCCAATTTGATGCTAAATATTTAAGGTTAGGTATCAAACTATCATTTATGAAACCTTACCAATGCTAGGTTTGGACTATTAAATCAAATAAGCAGAAAGGCTTAGATGTTATCCACTGCAAAGAGAGGAATTTCAAAGTGTCATTGGGGTGTAGCATCAAGCTTTTCACTCCATTACCTAGAAGAATTCACTGGTACAATATATGATAAAATTTAGCACTTCTATGATACTATTTTTCTAAAACCATCTGAACTCTAGAGGTGTGAAAGAGACCTTCTTTAAAGGGCAGCAAGGTTTAAAAGTTTTTCCCAAACAAGAACTTTTCAAAAAACTGACAAAAAAATTAATTCAGGTTTCATGTCCCTAAATATAATGAAGTGACAGGATCCAGCTGCTTCCATAGATTTAAAGTTCAGGTAGAATTTCCCTTGAAGTGTCTTTAGGGAAGATGTCTAATATTTAACTAATGCTTAATATTGTTTACCATAATATTCAAAACATTACTATTTACCTGTATTAAATATAAGTATATAAGCATATATATTATATACTTAGCCTATATTTCTATTGCAGTTTTCCCCATAATTTCCAATTTTTTAAGTCACATTTTTCTCTCTCCCTTCTTCCTAAAACCAATTCTGTTTTTATGGACACCCATTAAATTCAAATGTCATCATTCATCAAATTTTTGATTTGGCAGATATTGTGGTTTCAGTTTGAAACCAGGCAGAAATACCAATTATGTATAGTGGTTGATCTTCCCAATTTTAGATTTTTCCTGGCCAATGCACTAAATAATATGATGGGTCTATTTTCTGCTGTGAGATAGGATTAAAAATAAAGCAGGCCTAAACCTGAAAGGATATAAAGAAAACTTTACTAACAGAACAAAAAAGCAAGTAACAAGAAATAAGATTAAAACCTTCAGAACACCTTTCTTCTTCCCTCCCCATGCCTTCTTTCTTTCCAACCAACAATGTACAGAAAAACAACACCAGAAATTTCAGTCAACTTTCCACCTTTTAAACAGTCTTTCTTCAGTTCACTTAGGGAGAAAAGTATTTTTTGTTAATGCTATGGAAAACTCCCCATAAGAAGAAAGTTCTTGTGGCTTTAATTTTCACAAACAACAGCCATCCCAGACCTGCATTTGTGAAGTCCTTCCCATCTTTGACAGTTCTTCTCACACTGAACTCACAACTGTGCTTCACGTCAGCCTATTGGGGTGTTGTTTTAAGAATTAGCCGTTCTAGCATAAAAGAAAAATTCTTTCCATCCATCTCTGGGAACAGAGGGCTTCCCCTTTTATTCCCAGGGCAAGGTTTCTCATCTTTTTCTTTACTGTTCAAGCTTCTCATTGGATTACAGCTACTTCAACATCTGTTTGCTCTAATGAGACGTTAATTTTGAAGAATTTAGGATTTTTCTTTTGCTGAATTAGCTAAAGTAGATAGATAAATTTTGCNATCAAGTATATCTTTACCATAGCCTCAGAGAAGAATATCATGGCCCAAGCTTAAAGCAAAATTTAAGGTAGACTGTTTAATACTTTTGGTCTAGAATTTAACTCTTTCCCCAAAGGCCAGAAGTTAAGAGAGCTACTCCCGGTCCTCTTAAATGTTTTTAAATGTGCATTTGCAGAGATGTTCCACCATTTTCAATGGTTTATTCCTATGTCAGTATTAGAAATTGGCCACTCAGGGACAAAACAAGACAAGTAACTCTGCAGAAAAGAAAATAAGAAAAAATAAAATCCAAAGGCAATGCAGCTTTTGAATTTTTAATTTAAAGTTTTTCAGTGGTGGNTTTCCAATTAGCATAGGAAGTGGGGAAGAGGATGTGACAAGAGTATGAATATGATTTGTATTTTGTATATTCAACACTTTTGTAAATAAAAAGCTTTGTAATTACCTGTTGTGAAAAACAAGGTTCACTTTCCTGATAAAATTTAAAAATGTTTAATAGAGATGATAAGAGAAATAAAATAAAGCAAAGAAATATGGCAGACAGGGTGTCTTGGCACACTGCCAAGAGCACACGGTGTCTTGGAACCACCCCTTTCTATCCTGTTCTTCATGCATGGACTTATGCACATTCACTTTTCCAGGAACTGCTCTGCATAGTCACTCCTTTGGTCCGCCAAGCATAATCCCACTTTTATTCGGTTATTATCTTTTTGATTTGGGCTCTGGTCTTTTTTCCACAGGCAGTGAATGCTGAGAGTCACTTGGGCCTCTTCTGGAAGTTATCTATTCAGGCAGCTGAAACACACTACACCTAAATTCCAAACTACAGCCAAAAAAACCCCATTATACAGGCAGTTAAAACACACAAAAAACTACAGAAATAAACATCATATTTATAACATTCATTCCAACATTTGCAAAAAGCCAATACCAAAATATGCATTTCTAACACTGTGATCTTTACAGTGCACTTTAGGGAGCTATCCCACGTGCAATCCAGTGTTGCAATATACATACACCTTCTAACTTTAAACTGTTAGAGAGTTTTTGTCCATCATAATTGCATACCGATATTAGATCTATATTCATATTTTAATAATTCAGTAACAGTGGTGCCTCTGCTCATGATTGTAGTTAGAACACAACATCCCCCCAAAGCATTCCATGAATTTACAGGGGAAAAACCAAAGTCTGATATATCGAGTATATGTTTACCACAGCCTCACAAAAGAATTTTAGCCCCAAGCATTACAACAAACTTTTCGATTCCTTCCCTCTACAATTTGACTTTTTCTTTACTGATTTCAGAGTCCCATGTTGTCTCTATGTAGCTTTATCTTTTCCTTCTTCCTGGTTTAGGAGAGAATTGGTGTTCAGTGAGTCATTTGTTTTCAAGCTGTATCAATAGAGCTTTTTTTTAGAGTCTCGCAGTGCTGAAAGGTTTATCTGGTCCAAGCTCTGCATCGGGAACTTGGCTCGCTGTGCCTTTTCTATTAGCCGCGTGGTTCCCACAGGCACCTTGCGAGTTGTGCCTGGCCCGACTGCTGGGGTGAGGAAAACAGGAAAAATCCTGCTGCTGAGGCTTCTGTCCTTCCATCTGCAGCAAAGCTGGCTCGAAGTGGCTGAGCTAATCAAGTTCCTTGTGAGACATGCTGAGGTCGCTGTGGCCTCCCGGCATCGTCCCGATGCCGCTCACGAGGCCGTCCTTGGTCTGAAGCGGCAGCACGGCTGCTTCTGGCCCCGCGGCCTCCCCCAGAACCACCTCCGGCGGGCCACTCCCAGTGCTCGTCCCCGCCGCACAGCAGCTCCCAGCGCCGGTATATCCTCCGGCCCGCGTGGGCTGGTAGGTCTGCTGGAAGAAAAGACCGGCCGAGTACTGNGAGAGAAAGACTGTGTTTGTGCCACTTTGAAATTTGCTATCGGCAGCCGGGCAGCACGGCCGAAGGAAAAAGGGGGGGTTTGCCCGAGAAGGTGTCCACAGTGAAGTCATGGGAGTTCTGGACAGACACAGCCTAAGGTTTTAACCCTTCTTGTAGTTAATAGAAACTAGAAATGCTGCTCCTCCTGAGTTTGAAGAAGGATAGAGAGAGGAAAGAGAACTAGGCAAATGAGATGAAAGTTCATACAAGTAAAAGATTAATAGAAGATACTGAAAAGAATCCTAGGTAAGAAAAGATGATGGAGTGGCCTTTGGCTGGACTTTTCTCGTATGGCTATAGAGAGACCTATTTTCTTTTCATAACACAGAGACTGCATCTAGGGAGAGGCATTGGCTTGGAGCCAAGAGTTGACAGTGAAAAAAGTGATGTGAACAGAGATGAAGAAGAAGGAACTGTTCTCAAGGCCCCTTGACCCAGGGGGTGGAATTGAGGGGACTGGGGTCCCAAAATTTGAGAGACTGTCGTTTTTAGAACTGACCGAAGCATCTTTAAAAAAGAAACCCTAAAAACAGTTCTGCACAGTAGTGAGAACACTAGACATGGAAAGAAAAAGTCACACTATGGTACAGGAAGGACTCCTATCTCTCCTTGATGAACTGAGTATTGATTATCAAAAAGGTAGTAATAGACTGAAGATTGATATTATGAGAGATGGTAACTTGAATGGGAATTTGAGTTTTAGCTCACTGTGTTGTGTTTGTGAATTCAGGTGGGGGGAGGAAGAGAGTTTCCAAGGTTTTCATCCCCTTCTCTGTGTGTTTTCTTTATATATTGTAAGTAATAAATATTTTTTCCCTTTTGTTTCGAAGTTAGAACTTGCTTTGTTCTGTTTTTAGTCACATCTCACAACAGACACCAAAGATAGTATATTTTCGTGGGGGCCCTAGCTTTGTGCCAGCGTCAAACCACGACAGCAGGACAGCAGGTCAGTGTAAAATTAAAAAACAAGTAGGCTGTTAAAACATTTTGATTACTGTTTTATATCAGGAAAAATGATGATCAGTGCCTGGTAAATGCTATCACTAGTTATAGTACATATTTATAGATCTTCATCTGGATGATGAAATACCTCCACTTTAATACCAAATGGCTTAAAAAGCAGAATATGTTTTAGTTTGGGAAAGAAAGAAAGAATATGTTGTATAAATGGAAAAAGAAAACAAAAGGAAATCAATTATATGAACTTACTAAGATATCAAAGCATTCTTTCCGAAGTTTTTCCCATCAGACTTGTCTTTAAAGAAAAAAGTCCTGAGTATTTTAAAACACCTGAGTGTCAGAGCTCATGTCACAGGTCACGTCAGCCAGCATACACCATTATTACCCCAGAATATTTGTTTACTTTTCTCTCCAGTTCCAAGGAAGAACTGATAGACATACTGATAGTGTTTTTTTTAAACTCAACACTAATATCATTACATTTCATTTTGTGAGGGATCTTTCATGTATACTTTTAAAACAATTGTACACTAAGAACTGAACATCTGAGGCATTCAAAAACATTTTGCGAGCTGAGATCTTTTCCAAAAGAAAAACTATGTCCCTATGTTATGTATAGATCACTTTAATGGAGTTAACACATCAAATACTTAGATTTAACAGTAAATTTGAGCCTGTATCTTAATTTCATAATTTCTTAAATATTGCAACATCAGTGTGCAATAATCTGAGACAAGGCCAGCTATATTGCAAACACGTAAGTTAAATTATGAATGTGTTATTAAAATAATTACAGGGATATATGTTGATGTGGAAACTGTAGCTGTATGCTATCGTATCATCCATTTCTAAAGAACACAGTTTCATTTTAAACCTTTTTAATTATATAAATGGATTTGAATAATTTGCTTGCAACAATGATGACATTTCATACACAATCTTTTCACTGATCTTAAAGTTATTTAAATAAAACAAACAATAATGCATTTTAATTCTCCCCATACTTTCAAAATGTGAGGCAAATGCAATGTATAATAACATATTTATACATCACAGTCTTTTTTAGGATTAGTCTGCACGTGATATCAAATGCAGTTGTGTTTTGCAGGTAAGGCCAAATAAATTGAGATTAATA
This sequence comes from Sitta europaea, assembly GCA_013400255.1. Classification (NCBI taxonomy): domain Eukaryota; kingdom Metazoa; phylum Chordata; class Aves; order Passeriformes; family Sittidae; genus Sitta; species Sitta europaea. The sequence goes on along the minus strand of VXBS01002369.1, from coordinate 6,635 downwards.
GGTTATTTCTTGAAGACTGCCCAAATAACTCATTCTTAAGAATGCCATCTGGCTTAAACGTCATTTAAATACTTAATTCTCTCTACTCTCTTCAGGAAGAAAAATATCAGTGGAATATCTTATTTTCCCATTTTTTTCCTCTGGAGGCAAAATGGAGATTTGAAGTTTCTTGCTACTTATGTTAGAAATACCCCCTTTCTCAAAACAGTATAAAGTCACTTTTTATGAAATGGGAAAAGTTAAGTCTGCATAACAAATCACTTAATTAGAGTCATGTAATTAGCTTGCCTGGAGAGAGCCCAGTAAAAGCAGCATGTTCTCAGTAATAAGTCACCAAAACAGTGAGAGAAGAATAAAAGACAGAAAATCACTAAAATCTTGGTATAGTAATGCAGCCTATTTCCCTTCTAGAGGAGTTAATGAATGTCACAACAGTATGGATTTAATACTTCAAGATAGATTTCATATTCTATCAGTATAGACATAGGGCAGCTAAACTCTAAAAACAAATTAATAGTCAAAAAATAAGTTCCTTCTTGAATTTTTCAGTAAAATCATATAGCCATTTGCAGAGGAGTGGTCACTTCCATTAAAGGTTTCTCTCTGCTTAGCTTTCTTTTTTCCATTTGCAACTTATTTCTTTAAATATTCAGATATTCCTCCAGCTTGTTAAGTCAAAGATCACCTTTTTTTATGAGGTGCAAAGTCTTTGATGTGTGTTTTCTTGGCTGCAAATTCTACACTGTGACTCCATTACAGACTGCCTATAATCCCTTCAGCACCCCATATGTTCTGTTCATCCTTTTTAATATCATCCTGTTCTTTTTCTTCACAGTTTCATTAAGTTTGTGATACCAACAATGACATAAAATAAGTTCTAACTTACATGTCTTCTTGATAAGTATCATTATTAGAAATTAATCTTCTGAGTCAAAACACTGATTAAATATCCATGCATAGATAAGTGTGTATAATGAATACACACATAGCTGTGAAAATTATGAGTAAAAGAGAAAAATGTGTTAAAAAAAATACAATTTCCTTCTATTCTATATTCACTGAGGGAGAAGTGAAGGAAAGACAGACTGTAAAGATTTCACATGGTCTAGCCACAGGAACATAAATGGATAATAAATAATGGATTTTGATTGGACCAGTAGAAAATTTCATGTCATTTAGTTTGTTTCAGTTGTCTCCATCACAACTGGAGTCANTCATTTAGCCGACACACTTCCACAACTAAGCTTGGATACCTGAGGATTTCTCTGGGGGGGAAAAAAATCAAAACCAGAAACAACCACAAAGACTTTTCTTCCTGTAAGATAAAAATCACAGATCAATATTTTCTCTCTACTGAGGTATATTAGGAACCAATTCACTTTCCATTTTATCTGGAATTTATGAAGTTAACTCTTCTAGGCATTTTGGATGGCTAGGCACAATTTTCTAGCATAATATCCAAACATTTTTAAGCATTGTTCTCTGCTCAAATAATCTTTTCCAGTGATGCAGTGGAAAAAATTGATGTGGTGATGGACTGGTGATTCATGTCTGGTTCAAGACATACCATCAGGATCCTGGGCTATAATCTAAAGATTGAAGAGAATAACTTTTTAACAAACACTTATTCTCAAGCCTTATGCATTCTATGCAGCTGTCAAATACTCCCATGTCACCCCTGATAATAAGCCTTCTGATATTGCTTTTCATAATAGAGATATACTTTCCCATGAATTGGAAGATAAACAAGGATTGTTTACATTCTTCTGTGAAAGATGTCACTTAAGGGACCTCTTGTTTGACCAGTGGGATTGAAGAGGTGGTAATGTGGAAGAGTGGTTAGAGAACAAGGGACCTATTGATTTACAGCAGCTTGTAGAGCTAGCTAAATCTGGGACTCAGTTTAATCCTGAGGCTGACAAGGTCACTATGCCCTTGTAAATGATGGTTATAACAACATCAGGATGTTGTGATGGGTAAAGAATGAACGGAATGCTTGCTCTAACCACAAGAATGAAAACTTAAGAGGAGTTGGTGTTGATATGAGTAACCAATAATGAGCTTTCTTTTGCACTATGTATGAGCTTCATTACTGAGTGTATAAAAGGCGTGACTAACGGAACAAAGTTGAGACCTACTGTTCATTCATATTGAGTGCTGCATTGTCTCCCGCCGGCCCCAACATGGTAACCTCATTGTCCAATCTCTGGTCATTGCCGTGGAAATTATAAAAGCTGAGGTGAGAATATACCCTTCCTTCCTTGTGCTTGGATACTGGTGGGGTGTGTTTCACTCCTTTTGTGTCCCACAGTGACACTCCCACTTGCAGCTTACCAATTATAAGAAACCATTATAATAATTGTATCCAAGTGCTAGTTAGAGTCAGATATAAAATGACTGGCATGAAAATACACTATTAAAATTCATAGAATTGGCAAGATATTAAACTAGTAACATTTCCACTCTCATTCACAAGGCTTCAATAGAAGTTAAAACTAATTCTTTGGAAGGATTTTAATTGTTAAATCCAGTCTTTTTCATATCACACTCTCAGTAGTTTTTTATTTCAGAACTGGATTTCAGTGTTAATTATATGATGCATGAAGGGAATATATCCACTACCTCTCCAGCTATAAATTGACAATTCAGCATTCAATAAACTAAGGGAGGAATGAAAACAGAAAGTGTAATGATCTTGACAACTGAGGTGTTAAATTAAAAAAAAAAATCATATTGATTTTTCATTCCTCCCCCATTTTGACTGCATCAAATTCAGAGAATGCTGTTTTTTCCTAAACTTCAATAAGAGTTGAGAGATATAAAATTTCGTCAAAACCAAACAGTCCAAGGGACACACATATTGACCAGTGCCAGGGAGATTAACACATATTAGTCTGTGCTCTTTCTGTATCCCAGGCAAAAGAGACACTTCAAAAGGGCAGCTCAGAGTACAAGAATTTGTAAACTGAATGAGGAAAGAGCATAAGAATTACGTCATCTCAGTGGAATATCAATAAGCTTTTGAGACAGCATAAGCTTATGCATATCTAGAGCATCCATAATGGGCCATTCTGGGCTCATAAAGATCTTGAAAAATAGCACTACTGAGGCCATTTTCCAGTCCTTTTCCCAAGTGATGTGATGCAATTGAAAGAGAAGGGGCATAACACATTGCTTCAATAAAGCTATCAGGTTTCATACAGTATTTATGGTTTTGGGTTCACGCACAGGGATAATGTGGAATGAGCAATGCAGAAATCAAAGCCTTCATCTTTGGCCCCAGAGCTCTATAGTCCCTATAAAGCATATAAAACAAAAGAAAGCATTTCTAAGCAATCTAAATATCATCATAGTAAGCAGATTTAAAAAAATAGTGTCATGGAAAAAGAAAGAACTTTGTAGAAAATACATGTTGAAAGTTTCATAGAATGAAATTTCACTAAAAGTTCATCTCACAGATGCTCTCCCAAAGCAAAATGTTAGAATAGATCAATTCTATATTTGAAGAATATCTTCCATACCTCACTATGTTGACTTACACATAAGGACAGAGTCCTTTAAAATCACTCTAAACATAAAGAGGGATGACATTCTTTGACATTGTTGTACCAGGCAACTCCACAGCGCTTTATTGACAGACATAAAGTCAGAAGGTGGATGGCTGCCAGGTGATACTGTAATAATAACATCACATATGTCTAACTGGGTCAAATGAGACTACCCAAAAGGAAAATAATAGCAGGAGGACTCTAGCACTTTGACAAGAGTTGATATGCCTGTTCCAAAGGTTTCCCTTTATTCTTAATAGTCTGTGAAAGTATTCATTACTGGTGATTCTCTGCCAGCAGGTTTCTTGTATGTTTCACACACACTAACAATTAATGAGTTTCTCAGTACAGCATTCCAGTGAATCCAGTTAGGAACAACCCGCATTTACAGTGAGACTAACAACTGAGATTATGATCCTGACTGCAAGGATCAGAAGAGAAAGTATCTGTGTAAAACAAGAAAAGGCTTGAAAAGAGTTTCAAAGCAGGAGCAAATACTCTAAGATCAGGTATCTTTGACGAAGGGACAGTAGGTTAGTGAAAGGGCAATAGATCTGTAATAGAACAAAGTCCTGACTCATGCCGTGGCAGATCAGCCAAATGCCTGAGGAATGTCTCTGTCTACACCTATTTAAAGACCTGTCCATACCACCCTCAGAGGAAAAGAAAAAGGAATCTGGCTGTAAGAAGAAGACACAGAGCTAAAATCATGACAAATTTAGTTATGTGATTGATGTAATGCGCTCTCATTTCCTTGGGCAATCCATGTCTACAGTCCTGCAGTAACCATAATTAAGTCCAACAAAAATTACTACCACGAGCCACACACAGTCCAGGAGGTGCCACAGTTCCCGCACCTCTATGGTCCCTGCCAGGCTAATACCAGACCCTCAGAGGGGAAACTGAGGTGAGGACATGGATAAAAGACTAAAAGGCGCTCTTCCTATTCAGGCACAGTCCTGCTGCTTTAATACAGAATTTACTCCATGAGATCCTGATAGGGAAAAGAGGCCTGGGCACGTGGCCAGGTGGTTTTGTGCCCATTTGGGAAAGGGGAGGGGAAAGGAAGGGTCGGCTGACCAATAGGAGCAGACTCCAGGACAGGTGGGAGGGGTGGTGTCAGGTAAAGGGGCACAGGGGTTCATGGGAAAGTTACATCATTTGTGTGGATATACAAAGCATCCATTTCAATTTAACAAAACTACTTAGTGTAATACAACAAGGAGGTGTTGTTATCTCTTTGTCCCTACTCACACTTAGCACAGCAGAAAGACAACCCCAGTCAAAAACCCCACATATAACTGGGTTTGCCGTTTACACTTCCTGTGCATTACACATCTTATGATGCATCTATCACCAGTTTATTTTTTAAAGTGGGAAGTTCATTGCTGTGTGTTCAGTTTTGCATCCTGCTATATATTCAGGTGAGTCTCTAGAAAGCACACACAGATCAGACATTGGAAATGAACCATTCTTCAGTCTCTGAGACAATGTATGAAGATGAAAAAGCATATTCTGTACTCTGCTGCAGATAATCTGATCATCAAAGGCAAGTCCACACCAGATTTGACAGCTGTGAGACAGTTAAGCAGTGAAAGTCATTGAAAGTGCTGAGAAAAAGTTGTAGGCATAGTGTCCTCTCCTGTGAAATTAAATTTCCTAAAACAAAGCCTATTTATGCAGAGTAGCATTCTGACAACTTAAGCACACTGTGTGCAACATTCATAATAAAAGAGCAGAAATTATGTGGAAAAATGTTCTGTATGTAAATTAAAATACGTTTTCTTCTGTTCCCAAGAGGAAGTGGAAAACTGTTTTTTCTTTTCGCATCTGTCATCCAAAATTCTGTCCTCCTCAAAATTCTTTACAAGCTGTTGCAAATGAATTGTTTAGGTCACTCAAAAAATCACCAGCAAATGTATTGGCAAAAGAAGGATTAATATAAAAGTAAAAGCAACAACATAGTTTGTTGGCAGGGTTCACCTTACTATATACTGGATGGCTAAAGCAGACAAACAAAAAAACAAACAAACAAAAAAAGGACTAAAAATCTAAAATAAATCAGACTGAAAATTTAAAATCAACCAAAAATTATCTAGATGGAGACTGGGAATGCAAACAAGGTAAGAATGTAAAGGGGTAAGGATAAAAAGGATAAAGGGATCCCCTTGAATCATAAGGTTCAGAGTAGACTTTCTTGCCAAACCTAGTCCTGGACTTGACAAACAGTTCAGGTCTAAAGGTTTTAACAGCACTTAACTGAAAGCGTAATTAAAAAATTTAACAGTAGATTCTATGTAGTTTGCTATAAGCATGAAAGTAACTCACTTATAGATCTAACCTGAATACAAATCTAACATACCTAAGAGCACAGGATTTGCACTTGCATGCACACAGACATAGAGAGTTATACCTATGAAAAATCCCCCTCAAACACAGTGAAATACTCACTTCAGATGTCTTTGAATCTTCTCAACAAGGCAAAGGGCTGGGCCTCAAGGAGTTGGTGGTATCAGGCCAGGATCCATTTTCATTTGCTGGTCCTTCTCATTTACAAAACTCAAGAGTTGGCTGGCTCTGAGAGGTACCACTTAAGAGTAAAGAAGAAACCATTTCCTCCTACTCAGCTGGTGTCATTTTTAAATGGTTTGTGTTAGTCTCTGATAGGAAACCCCCCCAAAAATTGAAGCAAACACCCTCATAGTTTTATTCTCTGGAGCCTTATTGGAATGTTGACAGTACAATGTCAGTACAAACAGTTCCATTCAAACTTCAGTGACTGAATCTCTCAATGGCTCAGCTCTCATTCTCTAGTCCTTTGATGTCTGTCTTTAGTGAGACCCAAATTGCTAACACCTTTGTCTTCCAGGACAGGCTTTTCTGCCTCTCCTCATATTTTCCTCCATTTTTTTATGAACAATTCTCCTAACTTTTAATATACTTTTCAGAATCTCAGAGTGAGGTTCCCCAGAGAGAAGGCAAACCCATTCTCTCGTCGATGACCTTACAGACACTAAAACACAAGTGTCATACAGGCCTCGGCATCAGAAAAACGTTGGGGCTGGTGGGAGACAATGCAGCACTCAA
>VXBS01002368.1:24871-54524 GCA_013400255.1 Sitta europaea | reverse complement strand
ATTATTATTATTATCATCATCTGGGTTTTTTACACCCAAGCCAGGGAGCTCCAAGACATTTTATTCAGGTCTGGTTTCCTATTCCAGCTGGGGATTTTCACCCTTTTGGCTGCTATTGGGGGATTTTTCATCTGCCCAGTTCAGTGCTGCTGTGAAGGGATTCACAATTCCCTCCCTCTGCTCAGGACCAGGTGTTAAATCCTCTGGANGAAGACGAAATCTTCATTCTGATTGTCAAAAAAAAAAAATAAAAAAAAAAAAAAAAAAAAAAAAAGCAGGAGCTTGGATCTCCTCCTCTTCCCAAAATGTCAGCAGCCACACAAAGCAAATTCCAATTTTCCAAACATCACTTCCAACCCTCCAGGATTTGCCATTCCTGGCTGGTCAAGGTCAGGGTGAAACCTGCACTGGATGTGGGCAAGGGCAGAAGAAACATTTTGGGAAGCCACCTCAAATCAGATATCAATCTTTTTATAATTCCCTCTTTACAGCTTCTGGATCCATCCTAATAAAAGGATTACATAGATCAGTGCCTCAATCCAAACTGAGAATTTTATGCTCCTCCTGAAAAAGTAAAGCAATTCAAGAGAAATCAGGAAATAACCAGGATTGTGGCCCAGCCCTTTTCCATAAAATCCAATATTTTGCCACTCTGTAGGTAATGGATTTCCTCTGATTAAAGCCCTGGGTGCAGGATCAGTTTGTGTGGGATGGAAATGCCACTCTCCAGGTGGCAAAAGCTGAGTCTCCTGAAACTGGGTTAAACATCTTGGTTTGTGATACTTGACCAAAAACAGCAGAAAGGCTGCAAGTTATTTTTAAGCTGGAAAAAACCCCCTTTAAGTAAGATCCTTTCTATAGGAGGCCATAAGCATAAATGATGCCTCTGCACTGAAAGATTTCTAAAATTTTTCATTCAAACCACGACAAGCAACTGAGTTTGTGCTGAAAAAGTGGAACAAAAGGGAACTCATAAAATCCTTTCCACATCCCTGTTTACACACAAGTGGGAAGAAATGCAGCACCACCACTTTCACATGGCATCTCCTCTCTGTGCTGAAGAAATGCTCCCAAAGCAGCATTACCCAAAATCTGGGAAGGAAATCCCACAGAGGCTCCCCACAAACCCACCAGGATTTATATTCCCATATGTGCAAGGCAAGGAGGGAAGGAAAACAGAGAAAAGAGTTTGTTTGTTACAGGCAAAGCACATTCATGGCAACAAAAGAGCAGAAATTAAAGGGGTTTGTGGGGGTTTTGTTGGGGTTTTCTGACTGCTTGCAAGTATCAGCTGAAGAGAGGGTGTGGGGTTTTTTGGCTGTTTTGCAGAAAACTTCCTGCTTTCACTTTTAAAATCTTTCTAAAGCTTTTTATCCAGGCTATGCTAGGGAACTAAAAAATTCAGGATACCCCCTTGGTCCCAGCACACTGCTTCTCTTCTGCACAAACACCCAGGGACTAAGTTTTCTCATCACTAAATCTGATTTCCCTGTCTCCTACTCCTCAAAACTTCAATTATTCTTTCACTGGAATAATGGAAGCCTGAGGAAAACCCACAGAATGGAATATAAGGGTTTGAGTCTGTAGGATGAGAACTGAGATCTAAATATAATCAGCATCTTTAGGATGCCAAGAACTCGGTGCTGGTGCTACCCCAGGATCATTTGGGTTGGAAAAGGTCACCAAATTTAACCTGGGACTGATCCCCAGCCCAAGTGCCACATCCTGGAGCCCTCCAGGGCTGGGCCAGTCCCAGGAGCTCAGCTCATGGTTATTTATTAAAACTCCTTGCACAAAGCACAGAATGACAATCTTATCTCCTGGCAGCTCTGGCCCTGCTGAGCTGCTTGCAGAGGAGGATTTCTCTGGAAATCATCCCAAAGCCTCACTGCCTAATTCCAACCTGCACCCAGCAGGCTGTGAACCCTGCAAATCTGGGGAGGATGGCACTGAAGCCACTGGAGTTGAACTCTGCTCTGTTCCCCAGGCAGCAAAAACACACCTTGGGTGTTCCCTGACACATTAACTGCCCCCCTAAGAGCTCCCCCAGAGCTATCTCATCTGCATCAGCTGATGGGCCAGAGTCCAGGGCAACAGCAGGGGCAAAAAACACCCAAGGCACCCTTAAATGGAACTGCAGCAAACAATTCAAAGGCACAATTAACTTAATTGAGGAGCCACGAGGTTGTCTATGGAGACACCAGAGGGGAAAATGCTCCCTCTCAACAGCAGCAGGAGGGTCGCAAATATTCCCTTGAGAGGGAGGGAAAACAGGCAAAGAAACAAAGTTTCTGAAAATCAGCTTCTTTTGCTACTTCTAGAAAAGTCAAATGTAGGAATAGGTGCAGCAGTTCTCTCTGCTGTCAGGTGAAAATGGCTTTTTGCTGTTGTGTTAGTGAGAAGTGACATCTCTAGACCCCTCCAGAAGGATAATTTATAAAGATATTAACCTGTTTAACATCCTGCAGTGGTTATGGGTGGAGAAAACACCGTGTGAAGAGCCTTAATTGAAGTGATCCCAAATATTTTCTGCAAATAAAAAGATGCTGCTTGCTAAGAAATACTCAAATTGAATTGATTGAAAAAAAAAAATTAAAATTATTGAAGTTCTACAGAAAAGGGAAGATACAATTTAGGCTGGACTCATTTGGATCCTGCTCATCCACCACCCAAGTTTTCTGCTGGGATCCCTTAAAACTAAACTTGGAGGAGCAGACAACAATTTTTCCATGGAAAAGTGCAGCTGGGAAAAAACTTGTAAGCAAACAGAGCAGTTCTATTAGTTAGCAAGAAAGTCTTGTGGCTGGCTGCTCCTCAGCAGGAAAACCCTGGAAATTAAAGTTTCATGGACATAATGAAAAATTTCTGTCAGCACAGGAAAAGCTCTCAGATCTGGCATTTTCCTGTGTGAAAAATAAGAGTTCTTCCAACATACAGAATATTTAAGGTCCAAACCAACACAACCCTCGAGTTCAGGTGACAAATCAATCTTGTTTTAATTGAAGAGCAAGGCTGGAGCCTATGAGGTGCAATATTCCACAGGAAATAATTACAGAGTTTTTTTAAAACCCAAGGCCATGAGGTGAATTTTGGCAGCCCAGAGGAAGCAATAACACGCTGGGACTGCATCACTCACCCCAATCAAATGAGTTTTCATGTCCCTGCTATTTCCTCATTTGGGCTGATTTAAGCTGCCAACTAAGTGACCTTCTTATGTTTCTCCAAAACAGATTTTTTTTTTTTTTTAATTCCTGTATATCTCAGCTTTTAACTGAATTCATGCATTTTTGGAGTAATCCTGAATGATCCTGTCAGCACTTCAGCCAACCACAAAAGTCAATCAAGCTAAACATGGGTTGTGCAACTTCCCTGGATTCAAAAGCCTCCCTCAACTCCAAAGGCTGGAGAAAACTCCCATCTGGACAAGAAAATGTAAAACCCTGAAGAACCACTCAGCTGCTCTGAGAAAACCCCCTGAGACATGGCTTCAAACCCTGTTTTGAAGGGGTTTTTTCCCAAATCCTTGAGGCCAGGAGCATTTTGCCTCCCTGCTCCCTCCTGCCACGGCCACTGAGCACACAACTGCCTGATGAATTGTTTTTCTTTTTCTTTTCTGAGGCCAAAAAAAAATAATTTTGAAGAATAAAGTACCCAGAAAGGGCTGCTGGATTGGCTGGGTTTGTGAAATTCCTGAATTTGAGCACTGACACAAGGCATGGTGCTGGGCCTGGGAACATCCAGCAGGATCTGCTGCTGAAATGGGCAGTGGTGGAAAAAATCGGGGTAGAACAGAGCCAGAAAAGGCTGCTAGAGTCTGACAGCAGGGACAACCCAGCAATATTTATATTAATATTCATTCCAACAGCTCTAAGCAAGTATGGATGCAGCTCTTTGGGATTTCAGGCAGGGAAAAGGAATCCTGGAGGATGGGGTTTGGTACCAGGGCATTTTCTAGCCTGAGTTGAGGTAAATATGTGCAGGACTGAAGGTTTAAAGGCATCCTAGAACAAATTCAGAGCTGTCAGTCCCAGTGAGGCTCAACTTTTGTGGGCTGCATTTTTAAAGGACTCCAGGAACTTTATTTGCACACTGTATTTACTGCCTAATTCCACCTGGAACTGCAGCTAATCAACTATTTGCATCCAAGTGTGAAGTGTAAGTTTTGAATGCAGCTCTGGACCTCATTTTCCTTCTCCCAGTTAGCCCAGAAACATGGAAAAGAATTCCTGTAAAAGTGACCAAACCCCCAAACTCTGGGGTGAAGGGCAGCTTCAGTAACCATTAACATCCAGCCTTGTAGAGGCAATTTAAATAAGCAGGCTGCCTGTGTTGACTTTATCTAACAAAAACATCTCTGAAATCAAGAGAAATGTTCAACTTTAGATATAAATAATTTTACTTTCTGGGGAAGCAAGATGCAGTTGTATATTTAGTCTGGTTTTATCTGATGGAGTGCGTATTTTATTTACTATTCTTAGAGAACTTTTAAACAAAATGTTGGCTTTGTTTCTCATTCTTAAGAGGAGCTTTGTTCATCACAGAGAAATCTCCTGCTTTTCCCCAGAAAGGATTTTCTCTGGCACATAAAATTCCCTGAGCCACTCAAACCCGGGGTGAGCCTCATGATTAATTCTGATCTTAAAGTTGCATTCACCTACAAAATTACACCTGCAAAGCCAGTTTTCCATGGAAAACTTTAGGGTTTTTTTGCTAAAGTGCAGAAAAGCCCAGAAATCCAGACTTCCCTAAATCCCAAATATCACCAAGGAACCAACCCAGCTCAGCTGAGGGCTTTTGAAGTTTGAGTTCTGCACGGAGCTGAGCTCAGGGAGAGGATCCAAACCTCAGAAAGGAAACCAGAAGGGGGGAATAGTGACACACCACAGCTGGGGACCTGAGCTGGGCTCTGCTCTGAGGTTTGGAGCAGTGGCCCAAATACCAAAGGACAAATCAAGCCTCACAGCACCCCAGTGAAATAAAGCACACTAAGGATGTTAAGCCTGAACTAACTACAAACCACCTGGGCTGGAGGGGAGCAAACTGAGCTAAAGCTGTTACTACCCATTAGTTTTCCTTCACCCCCCAAGATTTTCTTCACTTAATGACTGAATAAAGATTTTAAGACCCCAATGCACAGCTGCTCTATTAAAACACCTGGGCTGGCCAAACCAGGTCTTTGCCCTCAAAGAAGTGAATCTCTACTCCTTGGAGGTGAAGGTGGTCCCAAAGACAAAGAGAACCTTTGTTTTGAACATGTTTATCTTTAAAATAAAATCCCATACATCGATGTGGCCCAGAGACACAACTGTGACCATGGGAAGAATTTCATGAAGGCAAAAGGATCATGCTGTTCATGAAGAATGGATCTACAAGAGAACTGTTTTCTTGTAGAGAAAGTAACCATAGCAGAGAGGTGCTTCCCTCCCTAAATGAACTGAAAAAGACTGTTTTAGAGGTAGAAAATTGACTGAGATTTCTGAGTGTTTTCTTTACACTGTTGGTTAAGAGAAAAGAAAGTGTGGGGAGGGAGGAAGAGTGCTTTGAAAGTTCCATCCTCATTCTTGTTGGTTTTCTTTCTTTTAGTGTTAGCTAATAAAGCCTTATTACTTTTAAACTTAAGCCTGCTTTGCTCTTGATTAGAAACTTTAAAATGAACAAAAATCAAACCAGAAGAGAAATTGGTGTTTCTTTCTGCCTGGTTTTGAATTGAAACCACGACACAGCCCAGCCCTGCCTGCCCAAACCCAATCCCGGCCGCATCCGAGGAGGGTTTGCCCGGCCCCATTTAAACTGCAGAGCCCCCCAAGGCACGAGCTGAGTGCTCCATATATAAATATACATTTCTGCCAGCACGGGGGGGGTTTGTTTTGCAGCCTGAGGGTGCAGTTTGTAACCATATATCGGCATGGCTGGAGCCCAGAGGGAGGGGACGAGGCCGCAGCTGCTGGGCCAACGTGCCCTGGCTCCAAGGGCAGCTGGGGCTCCAACAAACCCCCCAGCCCTGGGATCAGATGGCTCCAGGGATTCCTGCCCCTACCCAAAGGAGGGGAGAGATTCCAACTGCAGAGAAAATTTCAGTCTCCAAGGCAGCTGAAAGGAGCAGCTTGCCTGCTTTGGAAGGGCTGCTGCAGGCCAGCAGGGTTTAATGCTCCTGTAAATAAGCACGTGCTGTTTGCTGCATTTTGGAGCACTGGAAACTCATGACTAAGGCTGCAATAATAAGAAGGAGCAGCAAGGACAAAGTCATTTTAGAGCAGCTTCAGTTTTTATTTTCTAAGGAATTATAGCCTTGTTAACAACAAGAAAAAATTTCTCTTAGCACTGCTATGTAAAAGCACCAGACTAAGGGACTCATGTGGAATAGAAAAATCCTTGAGTACAGACAGTCTTGCCAAGAGGCACAAATGCATTCAAGGGCTCAGTTCAGTGAGGAACAAATATCCCTGCACAGCCACTTCTGTGAGGTTCCCCTTTTGTGGCAATTTTCGTGTCTCTGTTCTCAGGCTTGAATATTCTTGTTCCCTTTTCTACTTCTGTACAACTCATTGTTCCTTCTTTCTGGATCCCACACAAGATTTGAGCAGTGATTCAAAGAGTCAGAAGGAAAGTTCTAATTCAGCAGTTAAACTGATTGGGAGACACTACACAACTACTGGACAATTGTAACACATCTATGAAGAAAATAAGGGAAGGAAAAGCCCAAAGTAAATTTGATGAATATTTGCCAGGGCAATGAGAGTACCCAGAAACTGAGCTAAAAAGAATGGAAAAAACCCCAGACCACATCCACTAAAACTCTCCAAGCTCTGAGTCTCCAGACTCACCAGCAGATCCTTTAGCAGAGCCTACAGAATGAAACAAACCCAGCAGCAAAAATGAATGTTTAAAGCTCTAGGTCCCCCCCCTTCTTTATAGTTGGATATCCAGCAAATCCCTGAAGTTTTTAATAACAGGGACAGGAATACAAACCAGGAGCTCTCCAAGCCACTCAGACCTATTTCATACCTGCTGTTTTTGCAGACAAATTCACTTATTACACTTTTCCTCAGGCCTGTCCACAAGTTCATTGTAAACAACTCTGCTGGAATGATACACCTGGAAGAATTCATCCCCCAGGAGTGGAAAACACAACAGGCAGAAACTCCAAAGGCCCTCTTGTGTTTTCTGCCATTTCCTTTCAGCTGGGGATATTAATGATGTAATTTTAGCAGGGCTGCCCCTCTGAGTGATGGTTAAAAATAGCACCCACACCCTGCACTGATGAAATGCATCCACTCCAGGCAGGGAAGTCATGCAGCACAGCAAGTCCTCTCCTCCTTTTTTTTCCAGGGAGAGATAAAAGAACAAGCCAGAAAGCAAATAAAACATTAACCTTCTAGCTTAGCATTTCTTTAATCAAAAGCATTGTCTTGCATAATTACAGCCTGTGACTCCCCAGCTTAAAAAGAACAAGAGAAAATGAAATTAGGAATGAAAATTCAAAGCACCTAAACAGTGCCACAGCTGACTGTGTGTCTCCTCTGGTTGTGTGGCACAAAGGAACAGATCAGCCACAGGGATGACATCCACAGTTCCATGGAATGCTGTAGGAAGGACAAGGGGCCATGTTCATATGGGGCTGGGGCAGTATCACCCCTCAAACCTCTCCCAGCTCCCACTGTCTGCAACCCACAAATGAGATTTCATTCTCAATTTCCTCCCTAAAAGCAATCCAAGAACAGCTCCAGGTGCTTCCCTTCCCCAGCAGCTTTCCAATCTCTTCACCCAGGCCCAGGATCAGGCTCTGCTATTTTCCACCATACTCCATTCATCAAAACTACATTAAGTTGTCACTAAACACGAGAACACAACTTCCTTTAAACAACCCCAAAATAACTGAATTAAAGGACAGAATTCCACTGCTTTGACTCTTTTTTAGATTTGTTCTTCCATATCATGGAATGCTTTGGGTGGGAAAGGACCTCAAAGCTCATCCAGGGCCAGCCCTGCCATGGGCAGGGACACCTCCCACTGCTCCCAGCCCCAGTGTCCAGCCTGGCCCTGGGCACTGCCAGGGATGCAGGGGCAGCCCCAGCTGCTCTGGGCCCCTGTGCCAGGGCTGCCCACCCTCCCAGCCAGGAATTCCTTCCCAACATCCATTCCAAACCAACTCCCCTTCAGTTTGAAGCCATTCCCCTTTGTCCATTCCCCCTGGCACTGCAGTTCCTGATGAAGGACAAGTTCCTTGTCCTCCCCCCTGTCCATTCTCCTCTCCAGCTTCCCTGCAGGCTGAACAGCCCCAATTTCATCTTTTTTTTTTTATTATTTCCAATTCCCAAGCTCACCCATGTCTCCAGTCCTACAGGATTTGGTATCTTTGCCCTGCTGCAGTCTGATTCTTTCCAAAATCACAGCCTCCCATGTGTGCAGAGAAAAGCCCCCAGTGAGAATTCTAATGCTGACATCAAAGGCAAGCAAGAAACCTCAGATTTATTTTAAATACCCAGAAATTTGCAGGTGTGGACCCGAAAATCTGTGAGAGGTGACACCATTTTCAACTTGTACATTCAGATACCTCAAAAAACTCCAGCTACCTATTGAGAAAATTATTGTACTTAAAAAGCTTATTACCCTCAGCTTTTGGAGGCAAGAATTCATCTAAATGGAAAGGTAGATGGGAATGAAAAATGTGCTTTGGAAAATGAGGGAGGGATTTAGGAATAAACTGTTAAAGGAAGGAATATTTACCAGCTAACAAGTAACCAGCTGTAAAAGCTTCCTGAGCATGACATGCCCCAGAAAATTGCCTTTTAGTCATTAGTACAGTGGTGACAGTGTGTAAAATGGGCAGGGATGTGTTGGATTTCTAGGAATATGTGTGAATCACTCCTATTTTCTTCTCTGAAGTACCAAATTTTCATTTAAGGGCTATGTGGGCCTAGATAGGATAAGCAAGCCAATTATTTTCAATTCTTTCTGAAATTCTTGCCCAGCCCTGTTTAAGATGGCAGCAAAATGGGCAATTTCAGAAATTCCCAGATGTTGCAGGGGGCTGCATTCTGCAGGCAGGAGGAACAGCTGAGCATTTCTGAATATTTCTCACATCCCTCTCTCGACCTGCAGGACTGCCCAGCCTCACTCAGCCATTTCCCTTCAGGAATTTGCCAGGAGGCAAAAATCAGCAGTTAAAATGCACCTTTCTTGGGGTTTTTTTTTTTTCAGTCTTGAATTGAGTATTTGTTAGCCTTCAGTAATTTCTTAAATTTTATATTTCATCTCCTGCCTTTTAATTAAGGATTTTCAGTAAAAAGGCAGGTTTAAGCATTAGTTCCACCACAGGAAAAGCTCTCCCAACACCTTTTTTCTGCCTCAGAAGATGGGCTGTATGAAGCCATTGCAATTAAGATCTGAGCAAAACTGGTTTTCACCATTTAATGCGATTTTAATTAAAAGCTGAAGCTGCTTTGTTGTTTCCATTCTGGGGAGAAGGTCATGCTGCTGCTTCCAGAGCTGTTGAGGTAATGACCATTAATTTCACCTTCATTAACAACTCCTGTGCCACTAAAGGCACTTCCAGGACTCCAAAGACATGGAAATGGGAGAATCCTTCTAGGAATGCACATCTCCTGAGAGAGCCATGGAAAAAGGCAAATAATATTAAAAATGAGTTTATAATATCACAGTAAAAATTGATGACTACACTGTCCTTATCCAAGATCAGGATTGCATTACAGAGAGGTAAAATCCTTGGCACAGCTGATTTACCAGAACCTTATTCTTAGAATTTAAATTTTTCTAAGTAGCTTGATTAAATTAATTATAAACAAAAGTATCATCCAACTCCCACTGAAGCCAAACTGAATGGGCTACTCCAAACTAAGAGTTCTTTGTCAAATCCTATTGTAGCAGAAAACTGCTCGTTTCCTAATGTTTAATAAGGAAGCTGTATTGCCCAGCACACAAATCTGTTATTTGATAAATAAATATGAAAGATAAATAAAAGCAAGATGAATGATGTGGCTCTGAGTGACCTGCGCTAGGGGAAGGTGGCAGGGGTTGAATGAGATGAGCTTTAAAATCTCCTCCAAATTAAATTCTGGGATTTTATGGATTACCAAGGAACAAAACAAAGCCTTATTTCCCAGAGATCCAGGCTGTACCTCAGCTGGTCTCACCTCTCCTGGAGGAAGCATGAATGAGTCTCTTCTATGCAGACACCACTGTAAATAAAATCTCCAAATAGCTTTGTCAGATTGGAATGAATTTAATCAACAGGCTCAGCAGTTAATTAGGTAGGGACCAACAGCTGCCCAAGCAGAGCAATTCCACCTCCTGAACTGAGGGAAAACAGGCAGGAAACCCAAACCAGACCAAAGTTAGAGAATCACTCAGCAGCTTCAGGATAAAGCCCTGGGGTTAAAGGTTTGATATCCTGCATTTTAGGGAATATGGCATCAAGGCAGATGGTGCAGACACATCTAAATCTGCTCAGAGGAAATCAAAGAATGCTCTGGGATACGAACTCCCAAAGAGCCACGGGTAAACACACAGAGCATCCCTTTGCCTGCAGCTCTGGGCGACAGGGAGTGCTCCCTGTGGTCACAGAGGGAAGGCATGGGGGCCAGGGGTTCCCAGCCTGAGGCAGGAGCAGTTTCAGATGTGCACAGAAGGTTGGGGCAGCTGCTGCACGAGCAGGCAGCCAGGCGCCACCTTCCCAGCCCATCCCTGCCCCTCCTCTGCCTTCCCACCCTCTCAGAGCAATCCCAGATCTCTCCTGACAAGGCTCATTCCAGGGGTGACAAAGAAATACTGATTCCAACCTGGAGAGAGGGTAAAAGTTAACTTATTAACAGCTGACAACAACAATTTGTCAGAGTCCAAGCAGTGCAGCCCCATCAGTGAGGAGCTCCACTCCCAGCTCTACAACAACCCACTCACCCTTGCTTTGGGGACAGAAAACGGGCTGCTGGAAGCAGAGGACAACTGAGTTATCAATAAAAACCTGAGATGAAATGCAACATTTCTGTGTTTTTTTCAATCTACACTTGAGTCTTGTCTTTATTGCAAAATCAAACCCCCAACCTGAACTGAACTCCCAGCTCCAGGCCGAGCAACGTGATTTATGCATCATCCAAAAAATCCCTTAAACATACAATAATCTTCTAGCACGGGGGAAAACATGCAACAGCAAAACATGGATTTTTGGAGCACTCTAATCCTTGGGTTTGACTTCTAGAATTCCCTCCAAATGCTTGAGGCTCCTCAAACAACTCGTGTGGCAGAGACAGAAGGTCAGGAACGCGGTGCCTGGTGTGTGAGCTCAACCCACATTGCTCAAGTTTAGAAGCAGAGCCCTCCTTTCAGAGGGAAAATGAACAAGGGCATACACAAACAGCTGAAAAATTATATACAGTTGGGAGAGGGAGATTTTTCCTGAAGGATTATCATAGCCTAAATATTTCTTTAAGCCCTACCCTACCAGTAGTTGACCCAATATTGTTGGAGATGATGCAGTTATTTAAAAATAGAATAATCCAGCTCCACAACTGATGCAGAACAAGGCAGTCTGAAGTCTGGACCTGAACAAAATAGATTTCAGAGCTTTTTTTTTTTCTTTTTTTTCCTGTATTTGCTGCCTGCCTTCAGCAGCTTGGTGTCAAACATTTCAAGAGGAAAAGGCTGTGCATTGCCATTAAACTGGGAGAGCTCCTGCAGCCTGGTGTCAAACATTTCAAGAGGAAAAGGCTGTCCATTGCCATTAAACTGGGAGAGCTCCTGCAGCCTGGTTTCTTATGGAAAAAGAATGAGTCAAGGAAGTGGGAGAGGGGAAAAAAAAAGGTGCAAGACCGTACAAACACATTTTGCCAAGGAAAACAGAGCGGCAAAAATAGTGGCGAGAAGTTCTGGGAGGCTGACATCACCCATTTCTGCTCACCACTGTCAGGAAATAATTCACATCCCAACATCTGCTGCACATGCCAAGCACCAGAGCCCACCTCCAAGTGAGCCCACCTGGGCTCCACAGCAATCCTGCCCACAGGGACAGATTTAATCCCAATATCCACCAAAAACTAAATCAGTATATTCCAGAGATGCAGTTAGAGCTTGTTTTCCTTCGTGTCCATAGACTTTTATCCATGTGCTGTTCCATGTTTTTATCCAAGGCTGGGACACATCAGGAACCTTGTGTGTGGACTCAGAGTATCCCTTCAATTAAGCATTTGGTTTGCCTGTGCTCAGCAGAGGTAAATGGAGAAGAGATTGTAGAATAAAACCTCCTGCCCTCATTCTCCATCTCAGAGCTTTACTCCTGCCTCTCCAGAAGCAGTTTGTGCCTATCCTTAGATCCTGTGTTGCAAGAATTATGATTCAGCTTCACTCTGAAAGGATCAGATTTCAACAGTTGCCTCATTTGAAATCAGGCTGGCGTGGAGACAATTTGGAGGGGTTTGTGTGGCAACAGCGGAAAGGCAAGATAAATACACAGGAAACACAAGAATAGGAGAGTTTCTGTCACTTTGCAGAAAATGAGACTTGTTCAGTTGAGGAAATCATTGTCCAGACTGCTCTGGGGAGGGACATGGGGAGTGCCACCTAAAAAAGGTCACAGCAGGGATGAGCAACTTCTAAACCTCCAGTGCAGGAAGCTTCACGCAGAGCCAGTGACAAATCAGGATTTTACAGAGAGCAGCAACAGGATGAAACCTGCACAGTCTCTGTCCTGGGATGTTTGTAATTTATGTTGTCTTTATATAATAAAGATGCTTTTGTTCTGCACTTTCAACATCTGGTCTAATGCACTCCATTCCTCTGTGCTTTTGGAAAGTATGCTGTGGTCACTGAGCATGTTTAATACGTTGCTAAAATATGTCACGTGGACTTGTCTCCACTGCTACCCACCTAATGGCCAAATCCTTGGAAGTTTACAGTGAAAAAAAGTAATTAACAACATCTCTGGAGCATGGAAAATTCCTGTTGCTTTTCTGAACAAATAAAAATAAGCTGATTTCTTCAGTCAGCTGTGATAACCAATAACTAGTCTCTTTTGGGAATTACCCCAACTCTACATCCACAGGCTTGTTAAAAATTAGCTCTGTGCACGGGGCTTCCCATGGGTCAACAGAGCTCCTCCTGAACTTTGGAATAAAAATGGAATTTTCTGAATTTCCCTTTGCTACCAGCAGAGGATTTGCCTGCAAAACAAAATAGTGAAAAGCAATTTTAAGTCGTGACTTTTTTTTAACCACCTTGCTACTGGGAAAGGCTCAGGAGACAAAAAAAAATACCCAACCTTGATTTGAATTTTTGTCCAAATGGTGTTAAAACCATTATTAAAACCTGGCTGCATTCTAGGGACAGTGGGGAGAGGGACAGAAAGCAACACATCCTTCTTGGAATTTTAATTCTATGTAACCCAAGAATCTCTGTGTTTATCTTTGTTCTGCTTGACCAGGGAGATCTGTCAGTGCCTCAGAAGCTGTGAACAAGCCTGGCTGCAGCTCCCAACACAGCACAACAGCCAGAGCCTGAGAACAGGCAAAGCCTCCCCTTCCCAAAGTTACCTCCAGTTAAAATCTGGAAAACCATCTGTGGAAACAGCCCTAAAACCCTGGTCAAAATAGGAGTAAAAAGCACAATTCACAGAGCATGTTACACTTGCTGGATTTCACAAGGGCTCCACAGCCTTCTCTCAGGACACAGCTGTATTTTATTTTCTCGACTTGCAAAGGGCAAATTTTTAAACTTTAGTTTATTAAAGAAAAGCTCAGCTAAGAGCACAGATCCCCAAAATATTTATGGCAGCAGGTACAGAACTTGCCAGTGCCACTTTGGGGTTTTTTTGCCACACAACTTTCACTTTGCAGCAATGTCCACCTGGTTTATCCCATTTTACACAGGGACAGAAGGGGTTTAGCCTGGAGAAAAAACAGAAAAAAATGCAGGAATTTTGTTAAAAAACCAAGAGTTTGCTGGTCACACTCTCAACAACTTGGGTATTGCAGCCTGGAGCCAGCACCTGGGCTAGTGGAAGGTGTCCATGGAATCAGACAATCTTTAAGGTCCTTTCCAATCCAAATCATTCCATAATTTATGATTTAATGCCTGACAGTGCTCTCACAGCGAGCTGGGCCTCTGAGGTAAAAACAAAGGTTTGTGCACTTCTCAGGCTGACACTCCTGCTCTAAATTCATTTCCTGAGGCAGCACAATTCTGGTGAAATTATTCCCAGGTATCTGACAAGTCTCTGCACGAAGCTGCAGGAACATTCCCAGCACACACACTGCCACTGAGAGCATCCAGCAAAATGCTCCTCTCTTCCCACCTCCTTCCCATGGAGAAACTCAAATATTTGATGCCAAAAGTGGTTCTTTAAGGTCAACACAGTCACTGAGAGCTTTCAGGTCCGAGCTACTACAACCCCAGTCACTGTTCAGCTGTGGAGAGTAAATTAAATTACTGACATTTCTCCAAATCAGGATTAAAACATTCTCTGGGTTAATACAAACTGCCTCTAATCCAGCTAAGCACAACAAATACTGCACCTTTCTCATTTTTCTTTTCTTTCTCATGTTTCAGCTCCAGCCTTTTTAACTGAGACACTTCCAGCTCCAGGGCTTTGCCAGGAGAGGAATGATGACCTTGGGCAGCTCATTACTTCTGGGGAGAAGTCCTGTCCTGTCAAGCTGTCTGAAACCAGGCTCACTAAAAAAACAACAACATGAAAATCAAGCATCCCACGCTTTCATGACAATTTTATGTGCTCCAGGTTAAAAAGTTGGTGGGTTAAGAGCTGTGTTTGCTGTGAAAATGAGGAATGGAAGTCAGGAGCAGTGAATTCAGGTGGCAAATAATCCTAAATTGCACTCCAAGCTGAAGAACCCCCAAGACACCAAGGAGAATTCAACACTGCTGGGGAAGCAGAAAGCAGAATATCAGTATTTGTTCCACACCCCCTTTTCCCAAGCATCACTGAGGCACTCTGTAAATTCAACTGAACACGAGGCAGGTATTCTATAAGAGAAAAACAGATCAGAGCAAAACCTAATTAATTTTCACAGTGTACCCTGACTAATCTTAGCATATATGGTACTGGAATAGCAATCACTGAGTACAAATGAAAACAGTGTTGAACCCTGTCCTATTTTTAATCAGATGAAAGCCACAAACCCAGCCATGCTTCTGCTTAGTGCTGCGTTTTCTTCTGCCCTGATGGTTTTTACAGCTGGAGAAATGGCTCCTTCCAGCATTACTGTGCTGTAAAAAATGACTGCTCCTTCCACTTCTGGGATTACAGTGGAGTGTGTCACTGAAAGGGAGGGCTGCTGGAGAAAAGTCAACATTTCTTGGGACATTTAACCCGTTCTGAGCTGTGTCAGATCCTCTGAGTGAAGATGTGCTTTGAAATTCTTGAATTTCTGTGTTTGTAAAGTTCTGTAGGAAGCCAGTGGCAGAGAAGAAAACAGGATAAATTCCAAATTAAAGAATTTAGATGGTGCCTGACAATATTTTTAGTGATATTTGAAGGCAGATATTTCCCCTGATTAATTCTGCCCTCCAGGGGTCCCCCAAAAGCTGTTCTGCACAAAGAGCAGCTTCCAGTTCAAAGACTTTCCTCCTTTACCAGGGATTTTTTTAATGCATTAAATAAAAACACTGTTAGTCACATTTTAGCCTGGACATTTTCATATTTGCAATGAGAACCTGGAGTGTGGAAATGGAATAATTAACCCCAATTTCCTAAGATTTTAGCCAGGTCAGCATGTAATACAGCATGGCAAAATCCAGATTTATTTTGTAACAGAGAAAGGTGCAAGATCTCTCTCCTATTTTCCACTTCTCTTCACTCAGTTTCCCACTTGGGAAAGCAAAAGAAAGGTAGAAGTGGCAGTCCAGCTGTTTAAATGCCTTTCCCCTTTGAGAAACACTCAACACTGTGTGCTTAATCCAAGAAATATCCTGCTGAGAGGTGGAATGCCCAAGACATCCACTCTTGGAGAATATTTCTTGAGGGCAAAGCTGGTAATTCAAAAGAAGGGATCTCAAAGCACCTTCTTGCTTCTTTCCCAATGGCCAAAAAATCAGGATACTCCTCTCTCACTGGCCACACTCACACTGTTACAAACCCTTCTGTGACTCCCTCAGCAAAATTCCAGCCTCCAATCCCACTGAAAATCAAGGATGAGAGCTGGCTCCCCACTGGAAGCAGGCAGGAGGAGAAGGACAAAAAGGACACACCTTTGGAGTGTTTCCCTGAAGGCCTCTTGGGCAATGCCTCCTCCATGGAATGTGTGGATGTGTGGAGCACGTTTTCCAAACTGTTACTGACACTGTTGATGGGGGTCTCCGACCTTGGAGTCACCTGGAAAGAAAAGCACAGAAATCCAATGAAATAAATGGAGGGAAAACACCAACATCACACCAGGGAAGCCCTGGGAGGGCACTCAGGAGAAGCTGGCTTCTCTTCCAGCTGAGGGTGTTATTCCTGATATTCCCCAAGTAACAGTTCAGGGAAGTGGTTTCACTCAGCAGCTATTCACAGACTGAGATTATCTTGGCTAATCTAAAAAGCTACTTACAGCATAATTCCTTTTTTAAACAATAGTCACCCAGCAGTCAATTGGAGAGAGATTGCAGGACCTTTAACCTCTGCACACCACAGATTTTAAAAACTGGGGAAAAGGGCTCTTGGAAAAAGTCATTTTTATGTGATGTCGCTGTGCTGGTTTTGGGTGGGGAAGAGTTAATTTTTTTTTACAGTAGCTGGTGTGAGGCTGGTTGGGATTTGTGCTGGGAGCTGTGGAAAACTTCTGGGTTCTCACTACACCCCACCAGCACAGGGACTGGGGGATTTTGGGGCAGGACCACGGGGATTTTGGGGTGGGACACTGGGGGGTTGGGATGGGACAAGGGGATTTGGGGTGGGACAACTGGGATTTTGAGATGGGACCACGGGGGATTTTGGGGCAGGGCACAGGCAGCCAGGCGAGCGCAGCTGATCCAAGGGATATTCCAGGCCTGTGGCACCATGCTCAGTATGGAAAGCTGGGGACAGAAGGAAGCAGGGGCCTTTCAGTGACCCCAATCCCCTTCCCCAGTCCCCATGGCCCAGGAGGGTCCCTGGGATGGCCAAACCCTGCCCCATCCATGGGAAATGGGGAATTGAGTCCTTTGCTTTGCTTGCACGTGTGGCAAATTTCATTTTCCCTATTAAATTGGCTTTATCTTAAGCCAGGAGTTCCCTCTGTTTCACTCTTCCCACTCTCTCCCCATCCCCAGGCCAGGGAGCAGGAAGGGGCTCCATGAGGCTCCATTACCTCTCCAGGGATGAGACTCAAGGCATTCCCAAACATTTCCACAACAGATTGCAATGAACAATTCTTAGCAAAACCCTGATTTTCTTGTCTTTGCCATTTAATAACCTGCCATGATCGTATTTCAATGGAAACTCCTACATTAAAAATGCCCAAGCAGAAGGTTGAAGCATCAAAACAAAAAAGGGTTTAAGAGGAAAAGATGCTTTAAGGAGGGAATTTACACCAACAGAAACACTCCCAGTAACTACTCAGAGTAAATGTGTGACTTGAAAATCAATTGTTGCATCTGGAATCAACCTGAAGTGCTGGTAGGGAGAGCTGTAATTAGAATCCCACGTGGATTTTAGCCTGGCACACATCACGGGAGAAAACGTGCATCTTGCCATAACAAAATTAGTTCTCCTTCACTCAGGGTAACTCCAAGCCAGCAGCTCCAGGTGCCTGGAAGGCAAAAGGCTCCCTCAGACCCTGCTAACTTGACACAGTGCCCTGAGCTGGGACAATTCCTGCTGAAAACAATCCTTTGCACACCCTCCCATCCCATGTTGCCGTCAGTCAGTGCACACAATGCAAGTCAGAAATAGCACAGCCCCACTCCTTACAATTACCTATTGTAAGCTCCATTTTAAGACTGACATTTATAGATTTATACACACTTTAAGGCAGTAGAACAAGTGAAAGGCTCTGTATATTTGACATCCATAAAAAAGCTTCTGTGTGTAAAGAAATCAATCCAGAATGGCAGATGGGTGTCAGGAAAAAAAGAGGGTTACAGGTAGCTGCTTTCCTTTTCAGCACTACTTCTTGACAAAAAAAATACAGTTGATTTCATATATATAAAAGCAAAAGTATTATATTTATCTAATTATACACTATTTCTTCAGCACAGCTTCCCACCAATAACAAAACTTAACACCAAGCTTTCCTTTAGACCGACCATTAAACTCCCAGCTTGGCGGGAGGGTGGGGATGAGTTGAAATTTCCTTTGCCAAAGTCAGTCTTTAGCTGAGCTTATCTCACACAGCCTCTCTCCTGGAGCTCATTAAACTCTCCCTCCAGCCCAGGGCTGCTGGGAGGAAGTTCCAGAGGGCTGAGCCCCATCCTCCTGGCAAAGGGACAGAGCAGAGCAGCAAGCTGGGAAAGGCACTCCGGCAGGGCCGCCTTATCCTGGACAGCCAGGTTGCAAATATTGGGAATAATCAGAAATATAAACACTCAGAATGATTGAAGTTGAGTAAGAGCAGCCACAGAGCTCCAGAAAATCTCTGAACCAGCAGTTTGTTACAATTTATTGCCTCTTATCTTGTATTCCCTCCTCTCCACTCTCCTTACAACAAGCATCGCGTGCAGCTTATAATTTGCATTTTGTTTATACATAACCTCCATTTTTTTCCCCATAAAGATTTAATTTTCCTAGACTTGCTAAGGATTAATTTAGCCCATATGTCTTGTCTGCCTGAGCTCATACTATCTGATCCCATCGCACATCAAAGCAGTTCCAAATTGGCCTAGAAAAATCACAAAGCTCTGATTAGTTCCAAATGGAGCACTTTGTTAGGGAGCTGAATGGTGTTAGAAACACTGAATCCCACTGCTTAAAGCTTCCATTCCAAATTTTGAAATAATTTTTTCCACTGACTTAAACATCACGATACTGCAACGGTTTGGATTTGTTTAGGGAAAGTGAAATAACGAAAAGCGGTTTGCAAATCAAAGTTTTAGTTCCAAAATAGTAACAGCATTTTTTTTTATCCTTCTTTCTTTTTTTTTTTTTTTTTTTTTTTTAAACCTGAGGCCAAGCCAAACAGAGGAACAATAACCCATCAGCTCAGAACTGCAGGAGATGTTGTCCTGGGAGGGTTGGGAGAAACAGTGGGAAAAGCTTGAGAGGAAGGACCTGTCCAAATTCAGCTGCAGAAATTCAGCATCAAGGAAATTCAGGAAGGAGAATTCTCCATGTCTGAACACTCCTGAAATCTCTGGTTTGGGCTCAGCACAAACAGCTACTGAGGAGAATCTGCACTTGGAATAAAGAACCAGGCATTGCAGGGAGATCAAGGTTTGGAGGAGCAGGGAGTGAATTGCTTTGGAGCTTTTAGGAGCTGTAACAACTCTGAGAAAGCCAAGATGCCATACAGGAATAAACATCTCCAGCTCTAGAAGTGTACAAGGTTTGTTTTCTGAGGCCACAGTGAAGATGGATAAGTTGGCATCACAGGAACCAGGAATGTTCAGGCCATACATCAGAACAAACCACAGGAGTGACATTTTATAAATGCAGGGAAAAAAAAAACATGAATCATTCAAGGTCTAAGGAAAAAAAACAGCATTAGACCTTTGAATAAAAGAGTGGATTTTTCTACAGAAATTACTTGAGACCATCAGCAGAAACAGTCCATAAAGAGCAATCCAAAGTAGCAGCAAGCCCAGAGTTAAACATTCTGCCTGATTTTACCCCCAGCACAGCATTTCCTGGGGGGCCAGGGAGGAGGAAACCCTCTGGTGCACCTCTCCAAGGTTTCACTGCCTTGTTCAGAATTCCTTCCACACCAGAGCCTGAAGGCTCCATCAATGCCTCCAAAAGCTGCAGGTGGGTGCAGAAAAGATCCTTAAAACCATTTTTACTCCATTTGTTGCATCTTTGATTGGAACAAGCTGCTCTAGAGGAAGGGGTTCCTGCCCAGGGCAGGGGCTGGACTGAGATGAGCTTTAAGGTCTCTCCCAACCTGGATGATCCTGGGATCCTTTGATCTGCTCCCTCCACAGCAAAGCATCTGGCTCACAGATGGGCTTCTGATCTTCCAGATGCAAACCCTGCTGTCTCCTGCATTTCAAGTTAAAGCCAGAATTGAAAATAACAAAGAAAATTGATCACTGCTTAGTGACTGAGGCTCAGAGTGAATTCTCCTCTGCCTCATTCTCCACTGTAATGATGACAGGATCAAAACTGGTATCAGCTACAGCAAAGTGGATCCTTCCCAACACAGATTATCCAGGAGGATCACTAAATGATGCCCTGGAGTCTTCCACCCCCAGGAGTCAGCAGGAAGAAAAACAATTGCTTTGACCCAGGGTTGATGACAAACGTGCCAAGGGAACAGAACTCGTTGCTAGAATTTTGCCATTATCACGTTTTTCCCATTTTCACCTGTCATCATCCAAACCCAACCTTTTTTTTCCCCAGAGTGCAGTGAGAGGTTGGCCTTGACAATCTCAAAGGTCTTTTCCAACCCAGTGAATTCTGTGATTTCCTCCCTCAGAGGCCCAAACAGGCTCAGATCTTGGGACAGCACAAGCAGCTCTAGAAAGCTCTCCCCCTAAGCTCTCAATCCATTAAAAAGCACCCAGGAAAATAAACCCAAGGAATTCCCACAGGTGGGAATTCAGCCACTGCTGCCTGAAGTGGTGCTGTCCCAGTCACCATGGAAAATGGGAAATCTGGGAAGCTGGGTAACTGTTAGCTTTGCTAACACTGAATACAGCAAAGTCTTTCATAAAAATAACAGGACTGATAGGAGTCAAACTTAATATGGTCAGAGTTTTACCAAAACAGCAATTATCTGTTCCTTTGAAAAATAAACAGAGCACAGAAAATACAGGGTTTAATAGCAAAGTATTTGCTGACTTAGTTTGAAGTGAAGCCAAAAATACTAAAAAATAAAAAAAAAATAATAATTCAACACAGTCACTACCCAAAACACCATAGACACATGGAACAATGATACAGGATCTGAGGGGGAAAAAATATGGATTTCTATACTGGTTAGGTAAGGAATTGAGGTCATGTATTACACAGGAAAAGCAAACAATGCATAGGAGGAATGAGCTAGTTAAGTGAGGTCCTGGAGCTCCAAGGCACACAAACACATTCTCCCACTGATCACACAGGAAAACTCTGCCATGTTTTCAACAATGGCCAATGATAAATTGAGAGTCCCACAGAGAAATGCTTCTGTCCATCCTGGCTTTTGAATTCTCTTTAATAAAAGGGTTTTTTAGCCATAAACTGCCCTCCAGGAGCAGGTAACATGTATGAATGAGTTCAAGGCTTGGAACAGTGACTCCAGGGGGTAAAAACCACTCAACTCCTGTCCTGCCAGGGTCATATTACTGAGCATTAACAGCAGCTTATTTGAGGTTAACACCAAGGTCTTTAACACGGTGCAATCCCATTGGCAACAATGCTCCAGGGGAAATTTCATGGCAAGGACAGGGCCCTGCAAGCTCAGGCTGATTGCCACCAAAGGGGCAAACTCAGGTTTTGAAATAATTGGAATCCAAATGCATTGCTGACACTCAGCTGTCAGTCTGACACCACGGGATTGTTCATCAGGCTAGAGCAACTAATGCCGGGATCTGGAACTCCAAATCCACTGAGACAAGGCCAGGAGGGGCAGGACTGAGCAAACACCTTCCTCTTGGTAGGAAAAAGTCACTCTTGTGAAATCACTGCCTCAGGCATTTACTCACATAGCCATGACCTCCCACCAGGAGAAGAAAATTCCAACTTCTCCTTTGGAAGATTCAGGCTCTTCCATAAGGATGTTTAAGAAGTGCTCACAAACTGCCTCCACTTTCCACATATCCAGTGAAGTGCTCACCACTTCAATTTACACATTTTTAGTTGCTTTGTTGGACTGGGAGGTGGCTGCAGCTGGAAGTGTTTGGTTTGTGTTAAAATTTAAGCAGTTCCAAATAAGCTGTAAGAGCCAGGTGCCTCCATGTTTCAACAGCTACAAAATTCACCTTTTCTCCTAGAGGAGGAACACAAAGGGTGAAGAGGCAATTCACAGGGAAATGGGCTAATGGATAATGGATCAGCTGGGTTTGTCCTGGGAGACTCTCTGCAATGAAATGAGGCATGTGGTGCTTAAACACCACGGGACAATCACACACCTGCTCCGAGGCTCCTCATGAATTCAGGAGAACAGATGGACCAAAAGAAGTCTGGGCTGGATTTTATAGACTAATTTCCACTAAAACCCCTTTGCTTAAAGAATTGTGAATGCTGTTAATAACAGCAACATAAATCTGCCAGAGAGGTCCTGGGCTCATCCAATCGGAATTTTACCAAGCAATCATTCAAAGCACCTCTAAATCAAAACAAATCCCTGTTTCTAAGCAGGCCTTGGAACAGACACTGCTGCTCTACATCCCAGCACTGATGGACAAATGTGACCCTGCTCCTCCACCTGATGCCACCAAAAGCCAACCACTCCTGCCTCTTCTGCAACAACTCACAAAGAAATTATCTGACAGGTCACAAACCCACTAACAGAAATTCTATTTCTCCCTCCTTCCCCTCCTCAATATTCACTTAAGTAATGGCTGGAGTGTAATAAAACTACTGAGAACCATGGAAGCACAGAGCCATTAAGGTTGGAAAGGACCTCAGAGACACCAAGTCCGGCCATGATCACCACTAAACCACAGCCCCAAGTGCCACATTCACGTTTTTTGAGCACTTCCTCAGATGGTGATCCCACCACTTCCCTGGGCAGCCCATTCCAATGCCTGAACACCCCTTCAATGAAGAAATTTTTCCTAATATCCAGTCTAAACCTCCCCAGGAGCAGCTTGAGGCTGTTCCCTGAGAGCAGAGCCTGACCCTGCCAGGCTGGCCCCTCCTTTCAGGGAATTGTGCAGAGCCAGAAATCCCCCCTGAGCTTCCTTTGCTCCAGCTGAGCCCCTGCCCTGCTCCCTCAGCTTCTCCTGAGGCTCCTTCCCAGCTCCATTCCCTTCCCTGGACACACTCCAGCCTCTCAATGTCCTTCTTTCTTCCACTTATGGTGATAAAAGAAGAAGAGATTGGAGAAGAATTCATAATACACATGAAAAGTGTTCACTTTCACTATTTATCATCAGGACTTGACAGGTCTGTAATTAAAATTAAGATCTTGCTCTTAAGTAACTGATCTGATTATTTCTGGATCACTTCAGCTATTCACAAACCCCCTGAAAGTCTGCATTAGCCTGAACACCTGTTAAAAGGTTTGTCCTTCCCAATGCTGATTATTGGATAATTATCCCAAAGGAATCAATGGGAAAATTCTGGTTAAACATGAGGCAAGAGCCAGGAATTGAGAAGTTTGTTCATTACAAACCCCATGCAAAGAAACACAGATCTGAACCATATCGACATCCTTTGGCCTGAATTAATCCCCATTTCAAACCTCAGGAAGGAACAGCTTCCATTCAACTGGCTCCAAGGCTGAAGTCAAATTCCAGTGGAAGTGTGGCAATGGTTCTTGTTTCCACAGACAAATTAGATCCAGCATTTCTACAAGAAAATTCTGTGGGCTCTGAGAAGTCCTACCCATGTTCTTGGGACTATATTTGCATTTTTTAGGGATAAAAAGCACCCCAGAGCAGGTAAATGGAGAGAGGATAATTTGAATATTAAAGATGAAGCTGAGCTCTGCCCTGCCAGGAAGAGGCAGGGCTGTACCTACTGTCACAGAAGGTGACAGGAGCTCAGTTTTAGCAACTCAAACATTTATAAACCCACTAAACCAAATGGTTCAACACTTCCAAACAAGGCTGCTGTTCAGCACCTTTGATGTCAGCCCCTGGAATGCCTGTGAGGTGTGGTTAACTGCTGCTGGCTCTGCTCCTCCACACAGGAGCTCCTCCAGCTCATGCACTCATTGCAGGAAAACATTTCAGACCTGGGACAGTCCAAAACATCCAACACCTTCCAAGGGGAATCTTTATCCCACAGGAACCAGGTTCACTTCACTGTTGCTTCACTGACAACTAACAGTTACAAGGTAGTTAGTCGAAAAGAGAGAAAATTTAAAAAAAAAAAGTGAAGGGGAATGAGCTCTTAAAACAAAAACTTCATTCAGCCCGTGCAAAAATAAATGGGAAAACAGTTCATGGAAAAAACATCATCATTATTAGCTCAACTTCTTTTGGTTTTTTGGCTGCTCTGTTCCTGGTGTTTGGGTGCACAGTGCATTTCCCAAGCAAACACCTTTAGGTCCCTAAATTCAAGTTCATCTTGATTAGGTAAAGTGAATTTGGTGCTAATTAATATTGTTACTACCCAAGACCATTGTCTTCCAAGGGTCCCTTTATTGTAAAGCTCACTTCTGGAAATATTGCAGGTTTGAGGCTGAAGCCTTTTATCACATTTCAAATGAAAGCATGAGTAAGAAAAGAGGCAGAAGGGGAAGCATTGCATTTTTTAAGTAGAATATCAAGAGGTGTGTGCAATCCACGTTGCCTGGAGTACCCAAAAATTCTCCAAGGACATGCAAAAGACATGCAGGGCTTGGCAGTGTCACCTACAGCTCCTGAGGTTGGATTGATGTGGTTTGGAAAGTGAAATCATTCTGAGATAGCAACTCCTGATAACAGTGAGTAAACACCTCTAACCCCAGCCAGCAACTGCTCCCAACATGGTCATCTGCTGAATCCATGAAATACCCTCAAAGTGGCTCAAAATTAAGTTTGTCATGATTTATTGTATCCCTACAAACTCAAAAAAAAAAAGCCAGAAAGGCAGCTGACACAGATCACTTAATAGCTGCATTGCTGTCTCTGAGAGGCCTTGACGACTCAGTTTCAACCCAGCAAGTAAGTGCTGGTTTTTTATAACTCATCACTCCATTGGTGAAATAAAAATATCAGGATATTTCTCAATGGAGTTATGTCCATTCATGCTCCTGAGGCAAACAGTGCAGACAGGTGGAGGTGTTTGAAATGGATCCCTCAGAGCAACTCCACAGCTCCCAGTAGACAGCCTCGAGTTCTTTGGAAGTTTTGGAGGAGCCTATGGAATTAGCAGGAGTGAAAAATAGTCCCTTAGGCTATAAACTTGAAATAGCCATTGGTGCAGTTTTGGAAGCTGAGCCCTCCTTCCCATTCACCAGATACCAGCCCAAAACAGCCACACCAGCACGGGGTCACTGCCCCTTATTTCCCTGCAGCTGCAAACTGCACTGCACTCAGGGGGCTATTTCTGAGCCTGAACTCCCAGCCAGGGCAGGAGCACCACAGCAGAATCATGGAATGGTCTGGGTGGGAAGGGACCTTAAAGTTCACCTCATTCCAGCCCCTGCCATGGTTGTTCTAAGCCCCAGTGGCCTTGGGCACTGCCAGGGATGCAGGGGCAGCCCCAGCTTCTCTGGGCACCTGTGCCAGGGCCTGCCCACCCTCCCAGCCAGGAATTCCTTCCTAATATCTGATGTAAACCTACAGCTCATCCCCCTGACTGCACTGAAGAGCTGTTGCCACAGCAGAGCAGGTGCTGAGTACCCAAAGCATTCTCTCATTCCCTGGTTTTACAGCATGATCACAACGAGATGAAACAACTCCAGGAAATGCAGTGACAGATTCATGAATAACTTCCCTAGCTCTGAAATTCTGTCCTTGGAGTTACTGACAGTAGAGCTCTTGAGAGGGAAAGTCCATGCTGAGATTCACGTTATGTCCAGCATCCATAGGCCACAGAATCCAAGTGCAGATTTGTTTCTCCATCTGCCATCCACTCCAGCAGAGAATCCCAGGATCACTGAGCTTGGAAAAGCCCTCCAAGGTCACCCAGTCCAACCTGTGACAATCCCCACCTTGTCCCCAGCCCAGAGCTCTGAGTGCCAGCCCCAGGAATCCCTGGGAGCCCTCCAGGGATGGGCACTCCAGCCCTCCCTGGGCAGTGCCAGTTCCTGCCCCCCCTTTCCCTGGGGAAATTCCTGCTGCTGTGCCCCCTGAGCCTGCCCTGGGCCAGCCTGGGGCCCTTCCCTCTCCTCCTGGGCCTGGGATGAGACCCCCAATACCCCTGGCTGGCCCCTCCTGTCAGGAGTTGTGCAGAGCCAGAAGGCCCAGGGGTTTTGCTGGGCTGTCCTGGGCAGGAGCAGGAGCTGAACTCAGTGATCTTTGTGGGTCCTTTCCAACTCAGGATATTCTGTGATTCCATCCTCACAGAGTGCAAGGCAGTGTTTTCCCTCCTGTTCATAAAATGTTCATTTTACACCATCAGGTAGAAACCATCAATCCAATAATTACTGACCTACTTAAAGCCAGCCACAGCCACCTTTCCCTGCAAAGTTAAGGTTCAGATAAGAAAAGGAGCATCTGAAAAAATAAAAAAAAATATGTGGGCAGCTGTTTTAAGCCTCCTCATAGTCAGCAACTGCAGGCAGTAAAAAGAAACAGCAAAAAGCAGTTTGTATCACTGAGCACCTTCAGCTGTGTTCACCTACCCCACAGCAACTTGAGGAATCATGAAATATTTACAGTAAATTTGCATCAACTGTTCAGTCTCTTCACTGTTAAACACAATTTGATTTGGAGATATTTCACTGTTAAATGTGAAAGAGGAAATACAAAAAGGATTACAAGATCCAATCCTCTGGAAAAAGTTATAGTTAATATCAGGTTTGGACATATTTTAATAGGGCTGGCTAAGCAGAAGCAGCACGCTGCCATTTGTTTCTGCAATGAGAACAAAGAGCACTGCTCAGATTTTTGCAGCATCTCCCCGACTAAACAAGTTAACCATAAATCAGAAATTGTAACAGCAGGGCAGGTAGAGTTACACAAGAGTTACACCCCATTCCCACCCTCCCAAGGGTGGAGGATAACTCAGGCAGCTCACAAACAGCTCCCTGTTTGCAACCCAGCTCACATCCACGCCATCCCAGCTTCCCCAAGTTTTTCAGGAGCTCAAATGGTGAGTGTTTCTCCAGTCCCTTGAGGATGGGCCCGGAGAGGAGCAGAATTCCCCCTTTTAACACCCAGCTTCAGCAGCAGCTCAGCGTGGCTCACGCTGGAGTAAAGCAACAGGAGCCACGAGAAAGTGCTGGCACCAGGGAGGGAATTCTCCTCCAATTCCAAGGAGGAAGAGCAGCAGCCCAGGGCACTCACTTTCTCTCCACATTGTTTTTTTCTAGGTGATGTTACAGCACAAGGATTGTCACCACGTCACTTGGTAACAGCCCAAGGACTCGGTGTTGGAATTTATTTGTGCATATTTAAACAGGGCTGAATGGAGAAAGACATTGCTTTTTCCACTTGCTTCATCCAACTCTTGGTTTAAGCCAACTGCTTACTCTAAAAGTAGCAGAATTACCCAGTTAAGAACAACAACAACAAAAAATAATCTTAAGGAAATCTGCATCCCTTCAAACAAAATGCACATTCAGAGACTGTGAAGGCAAAGTCACCTTTGTGTTCCCTCTCACTACTCCGTACTTAGCAACCAAGATTCTTCAACACAGATTTCTAGAAAAATGTGCTTTTTAAAGAGACAACCCTTCAGTGAGCTCAGAAGAAAAGAAAAATCAAACGATCCTGGCTGCTGCCTTATTCCTGGCAGGAAAAATGGCAGGATGGATTCTCCGTCCATCTTAGATTGACATAAATAGTGCCGGAGTTTTTCAGCTCCATAAATCCTGCAGCTCAGAAAGAAGACTCCCAAAAACCTTCCTGCTTGCCTGATTTTATCTTTTTCTTTTTTTTTTCCTTGTCTTATTTTAGGGGAACTTGGATTTCCTTTCCAACCCAGGGTTGTTGCATCATTTGAATAAGGGAAGCTGCAAGTAGTTAAGTATCTGAAAAGCTTTTTTTCCCTGGTTTTAATTATACCCTTCTACATCCTGTGTGAAATATTCTTTCCAGCTATATTTTAGCCACATGGAGGTTCCAGCTGAATGAAATACCCGTACCTTGTTCTTTCCCCTTACTACAGGAGGTTAGGAACAGGCACAAGACAAGAAGAGGAGAATAAGAAAAACACGAAGTTGAACACATCTCGATTTTCCAAAGCAGAGGTGTTTAAAGAAACATGAAATTGGAAGGGAATTTGTATTCAGGGGAAGACAGTGCACAGATTTCTGTCTCAGTATGGAAGTCAACGCTCAACTTAGTGAAATCTCTACTGAGCCCTCAGAAGCAGCTTTATTTAGGATATTACTCCAATACAGGGGTTTTCACAGCTTTTAGTATTCCCCACCTTTCCCAGGCTAACACACCATCCACTCACCCTCAAAGGCTGCAGCCCCTCAACTTCTCACAGGCACCCACTAAACTAATGCTGAGATGGAACTTTCAAGCGGGTTACAATCAGGCAGAAAGACACTTGGACTCGCTAATTTGTAGCGGGCTGAGAGCAATTAAGCGCTCACATACTTAATGACTGACAGCACATCTTAAAAACGCTCCTGTCTGGCCCAGCTGCTGGCAACTGAATGCGAGAACAGCAAGTTAATGATGGTGAACCCCGACACCAGGATCAATCAGCGAGGGATACAGAGTGACAGAAAACGACAACATTTCTTTTAGTTTAACACCAGCAACTGCAAATGTTTGCGATCACAGCCGTCTAAACAAAACCCAGTCTCACCAAGACGCTTTGCCACTGGACAGCTACTCCTCCTTTCCAACTTTTTCCAGGGGGAACTTTCAAACAGATGCTTTTATCTAGAGATGCATTTATTTCCCTTCCTAAATCACTGGTTCTCCACGTAGCTGGCAGGGCTGTTCCCCCAGCAGATGCTTTGAGAAGCAATCAGGGAAGGCTTATATTGCTGCTGTGGCTCTGCTTGCGAGCCCCTTCTCATTTAAATGTCACAAGCTCGTAAGAACTCCATCCATCCTCTCCCTGTGCCCTCAGCTGACCATCCCCATCATCAACCCACTGCCTGCCTCTGAGGCTGCCATTTACCACTGGGCTAAAGCACGCTTTAAAACGCGAGCCGAAGACACAGCCCGGTGCTATTCCAGCGCGTAAAAAAGCAGGATACCCACCTTATGGCAGCCAGGATAGGTTGCCATGGTGTTGAGGGTAGAGGTGCTGGGATTCTTGCTGGTGCTGGCCATGAGACTCTGGATCTGGGTGAGCTCCTGCCTCAGCACCTGCTTCTGGTGGAAGCTGAACGCCGGGTGGTTGGATGCCATGGTGAAGAGCAACAGGAACTCATCCCCCGTGCGGCCCTCGTTGAGCTGCAGCCCGTAGTTGTTGATGACCGAGTCGATGTGGGTGAGGGTGCGGAACAGGACCCCGGCGGCCTCGCGGTGCGCAGAGCCGAGCAGGGCGAGGGACACCAGGAGTTTGCTGCGCACCACCTCGTCCGTCAGGTTGGTGAGGCTGCCCAGGTCGGCGGGGTTGTTAGCCTTGATCTCGGAGTCGCGCAGGGAGTGATAATCCTTGCGGGCCAGGTCCTCCAGGCAGGCGCCCAGGAAGCGCAGCTCCAGCGGGATGCACAGGTCCAGGAGGCCGCACAGGAACTCCACGCGCTGCGGGGAGGGCAGCTCGGAGAACCAGCGGTACACGCCGTCCCGCTGCAGCCGCGGGCACCGCTTCTCCACCATGGTGCCCCGCGCCGAGCACGCCCCGGCCGGGGCTCGCACACCC
>VXBS01002368.1:3825-24779 GCA_013400255.1 Sitta europaea | reverse complement strand
CGCGGCCGCCGCTGCCCCGGGGGCTCTGAGGGGCGGCGACCCCGCTGAGGCCACGGCTGCGGCTTGCCCTGACCCCGCAGAGCCGGGGCGGGCCTGAGGCTCTGAACTGCCCGCAGGGTTATACCCAGAGGAGCCTCGGGGTGCATCCTGGCATCCCAAACCGTGTGTGAACACCTTCCTTCCCTGCGTCCTTCACGGCCCGTGCGTTTTGAGTGTGGCCCGCGGCTCCGAGTGCTGCCCGTGCTCTCTGCTGCTTCCACTGTGGGCACTCGGTGCCTTTTCCCTGCCTGTTCCGTCCAAACGCCTCATTCCAGCCACGAGGAGCCGGCGGAGCAGGAGAGGGAATGGCTCCGACGCTCTGCTTCCTCAGCCGCTGTTTTTAGGATGACAAAGAGCCTCGGGGATGCGGCCCGAGCTGCTGCTGGGTGCCGATGCCAAACCCCGACCGAGCTTTTGGCAGCGGCCCTTGCCCGAGCCACCACCAGCACAACCCGCAGCACAACCTGACTCCAGATCGCCTTTAAACACACTGTGGAAACAAAAGAGACACCAAAGACCTCTCAAAACGATCATTTTTTCGCCCCCCACATCCCCGCTCCCCATTCTGAACCGTGATTCCGGCTTACAGCAATGTAGCAATGCATATTTTCTAGCAGGGTTGGCGCCTGCGGATTTGCACGGGTGGCCAAGGGGCGGACACACAATTCCTGTTTTTCGTGGTGTTTTTTCCATTGGACTCGGTTGTTTGGCTGTGGTAGCCCAGTAGCCAGACTGTGCATCAGCTGGATAAATGACACGGGTGAAGATCTTTAGCTGGGACAAGCCAGGAATAACATTTTTTAATGCAGCCCCAGGCAGGCAGCGAATGAATCCAGGCTTGGGTTTTACGTGATGGTAATCTTGGAAGATGGACCGTGTGTTTTATTTTCACAAGAGCAACGTTGCTACGCCGCAGATAAACAAAAGACCCAACACTGATGTTTTTAAAGGCAAAATTGCATTTTGTCTCGAGTTGTTTATGGGATGTGCAGATGCCCAAATGTGGGCTCTCGCATGAGTTGCACGACCACTTGCGCTGGCATCACAAAGAGAAAAAGTCACATTCCTCTGGGTGATGGTTTATTGGAAATCTCATTATACACCTTGCTAAGACGAACTGCTGCACCACAAACATTCCAAATGCTGGTAGTTTATCCTTTTTTATTTCCCCATGGAGTATCGTGGGCCACCGACTGCATTTATTGGAGTCCCACTGAAATGCAGGAGTCAGCAGGCAGAGGACACAGACTGGGGCTGCATAATGTCCTATATTGTAAAGAGACACAGCCCTGCTTCTGTTGCAGACTCCTGCTGTGAGAGGGTCCTTGACAACCCCACAGCCTCTCTGAGTCCTTTCCTTCACTGAGTGCAAACCATATGTGCTTCCTTTTCCTGCCGTGCCCGGCATTGTCCGTGGGAGGAAGGGATGTGTGGAAAACAGAGGAAATGCTCTCAGTCCCTTAGGAAAGGCCTGCATTGAGATCTAGCCCAGGCCAGGCTGTTGGCATGGGCATGATGAGCTCTTTGGTGGCCTTTCTGCTTATATTGATGTCTTCATCCATCCTGAAATCACGTCCTCCATCCACAGATCCACTCTGAAAGCACCACAAAGCTCAAAGTCAGGTTGCTGTAGCAAGGTGGAGAAGGTTGAAATTTTCTGCTTGGGAACCAGGTCTAAGGCTGAGTCTAAATAAACGTTTAAGTGAGAATTTTGTTGGAAAAGAGTGATTTTGTGGTTTACAGCCAGAATTCTTTTGTCTTTGATGCCAGACCACAAAATAAGTCCTAACCTGAAGTGTAATAGATGAACTGGGAGCCTTTTCTCTGATTAGAAGTGGCTTTGGGTGAAGCCTTTAGAAACCAAAAGGGGCATGGCATATAATTCTGTCACCAAGAACTCCTGGCTGTCCAGGGGCAGAGCCAGGAACTGCTTTCAGGGAAATAAATCAACTGAGGAAGAGCTCGTGTTACCACTTGTGCAGGCAGTGGGTTGGCAGTGAAGGTCGTGCCTGTGCAGCCCTGCTCCTCCTGCAAGCACAGGGCACCAAACTGGCTCCTCAATTCATCCCCAGACCATCCCATTCCCTGCCTGTTCTCCCTGGGAATTCTGCTGGGGCATGCTTGGCACAACTGGGGAAGATTCCTTGCTGGAGTGATCAGTAAACTAAATAACTAAATTTCCTCTATTTGTATTTTCAGAGCGTGCAGAGGCTGTTGTTGGATGTTGCAGTCAGCTGAGGACTGAGAGAGGGTTCAGTCCTTCAGCACCTCAGTTTTAATGGTCTGAATTCTCCTGTTTGGATTTCCTCAATCCTGGTGAAGCAAGGAGCTTGGCTGAAGTGCTTCTTTCCCTTCAAGCAACACCTCAGAGCCATTGTAGCCAAATCCTTTATCATGGGATTGATTAATCATATCCTAATTATCACTGATAATTCCTTCCTGTGAGTTTGACTCCGTGCAACATGGAATGACCAAAAGCCTGTAAAAATTAACTGAAATAATTCAGTGTGAGGCAGGTGACTGAGTCCAGTGTGAAGGGAGATTATTAATTTCTGTGTCCATCCACAGGGACAATGGAAATGAGAATCTCTATCATGGAAAAGGAGATTGATTTGGGAAGCTGCTGGATAAAAGACCAGTTGAGTTACCCAGACCCATCGAGTGCCCAGTGCTCCCAGCCCACAAAATTCCACAGGGACCTTCTCAGAGCTTTTCCCCATCACATTTAGGATGGCTGTTCAACCCTTGCAAAATCTTCTGCCCATTTAATGACAGGTTTGACATTTTAAACCTCCTAAATGTGGCTTTAATCTTAGCACTTCTGCCAGAAATCCAGCCTGGAAATCCCAAATCTTCTACCAAAGTGACTCGCAGAGCCAGAGATGAACCCCCTGCTGGCTCGGGTGGGAGTCACCTGCGCTGGGCAGCCTTCCCTCGGGGGCGTTCCGTGCCAAAAGCTTTCCCCTTTTTGAGATAGAACGCTTTCCCAGGATGATCCCATCTGAAACCCCGCTCTGTACATGGCCAAACACGAATCCTGACAGACCAATTAAACCGGGATCTCTGTGCCTTCCACCCCAGAGCTGCCGGCTCCTTGGGCGAGATTCTCCTTGCTCTGTCACTCCTCTCCCGAATTTCCCGATGCTGATCGTCCCTTGCCTCTCCCCTCACCCCTTCCTGGCTGCCTTGTTCCAAACCTTCCTCCTCCTTGGGACACAAACCCTGAGAGGGACCCCTGGGGAGCTGGGGGGTTCAGCTGGAGCAAAGGAGACTCAGGGGTGCTCTCCTCACTCCCTGCAGCTCCTGTGCTCAGGGGGTGGGCTCTGGCTGCAGCAGAGGGCACAGCCTGGACCTGCACCAAGGGAAATATCGGCTGGATATCAGGAAAAAGTTTTTCACATAAAGAATAATAAAGTATTGGAATGTTCTGCCCGGGCAGGGGGTGCAGTCTCCATCCCTGGTGTGTTTAACCAGCCTGGCTGTGGCACTGGGTGCTGTGGTTTGTTTGAGGGGTTGGGGCTGGGTTGGACTCCCTGATCCTAGAGGTTTCTCCCAACCCGGGGATTTTGGGATTCCTCCTTTGTCCCTGCTCTCCCAATCCGCACCGAAATCCTCGGATCCTGCGGCTCCACCCTGTCCTTTCCTGCCGGGATGCGGCGAGTGGCAGGAGCAGGAGC
This sequence comes from Sitta europaea, assembly GCA_013400255.1. Lineage (NCBI taxonomy): Eukaryota > Metazoa > Chordata > Aves > Passeriformes > Sittidae > Sitta > Sitta europaea. The sequence continues at coordinate 21,063 of VXBS01002368.1, read as the reverse complement.
CTTGCGTGTCTGCACTCCGATCCACGGGAGGGGAAGATAAATATTGCCCTTGCATGTTCTCTCAACTACTTCTGAGCACACGGGTTATTTCCTGTCGGCTTTCGCGCAGATGCTGGAATTGGAGCTCTCGGGCTTAAAAAAACAAACAAACCCCAGCTTTGAAGCGCAAAGAAAAATATCACGTGGGCTTTGCGAAGAGGGGGGAAGAAAATAGGAAAAAAAACGAGCCAAAAAGCGGCCAGATGTGGGGTGTGCAGCATCCCTTGGAGTTTGATTTTCAAGGATTAAAGCGGGTTTGCTTTGGGCGGGGTGGGGAAGGTGTCCTTGCCGTGCCAGCAGCAGGAGCGGGATGGAGTGAGGGCTGCCAGGGATGAGCGTGTGCCTGCGAGTGTCGCTGCCCTCTGCCGATAGACTCCGGCACGCACACAACTGCCCGTAAATACGGATTTTCCAGGGTTTTTTTCCCAGCTGGAGGCATAAGAGAGAGGCTTAAGAACCCCCTCGATCACGCTCTGCTTCGTCTGTCACCTTTCAAAATTCAAAGCCTGAGCAGCCGCGAACACCCCTTGCCCCGGGTGTCCCCTGTGTTCATTCCAGCAGTGCTGGCACATCCCTCCTTGGCCCCAGAAGCCAGGTTGCCCTTCTGGCTTTGTGTGGTTCCCTGTGGGACCTCCAACAGTGCGAAAATCCACAGTTCCTGCCTGCCAAAAGCACTGCCCAGCTCCCTTCCCTGGCTCCTTGCATCTGCAAAAGGAACTGCTGCAAAAGAAACACTCTTGGGTTTCCCTGGCTTTCCCTGTCCCTGTCCCTGGCTTTCCCTGTCCCTTCCCTGGCCTGGCCCCCCTGCCCCATCACAGGCCAGCCATTTCCTTTGCATTCCTGTCTGGAATATTCCCTTACTTCAGCCTTACCTCACCAAAGTCACATTTTGGGTGACTTCACCAAATTAGGGATGGGCAGCAGCCCAGCCTGGAGTTGTCCTCTGTGATCCACAGGCTGAGTCCAGACCCCATCCATTACACAATGTTAATTTAGTCCTTGCTAAAGCCAAAACACTTCAGAGCTGGAAAGGAAAATCTGGAAGTATTTACTTGATTATTCCAGTGATATTCCTTGGGGTGTTTTCACATCATATCCCTTCTCTGGCTGCCTTGAGTCAGTATTCCAATAACCAGCTAGAAATGTTTGAAGTGCTGGAGGAGAAAGGATGAGGAAGAAAAGGAAAGTGCCCAAGTATGTGCTGAATGTGGGTGTAAAGTTCAGTGTTTCTTTGCAACACTGGAAATTCTTGCTGCACTTTGTTATAGAAAATCAGCTTGGGCAAAAGTGAAACAATGGCTTGGGTTGGAAAGGACCTTGAAATTCATCCCATTCCACCCCCAGCCATGGCCAGGGACACCTTCCACCAGCCCAGGGTGCTCCAACCTGGCCTTGCACACTTCCAGGGGTCCAGAGGCAGCCACAGCTTCTCTGGGGACCCTGTTCCAGGGCATCCCCACCCTCACAGGGAACAATTCCTTCCCAACATCCCCCCTTATCCCTGCCCTCTGGCAATGGGAAGTCATTCCCCATCCCATGTCCCTGTCCAAAGACCCTCCTGGAGCCCCTTTAGCCCTTAGGGACTCTGAGCTCTCCCTGGATCCTTCTCCTCTCCAGGCTGAGCAGCCCCAGCTCTCCCAGCTCACCTTTGGAGAGCTGATGTCACCTGCCCCACCTGCAGGGCCCACACTTCAACACTTCTGTGCAAATTCCCAATATTTACATGTTGGGATGCTCGCTGGAATCACACACTGGGGATGATTTCCTGAAGAAACCCACAAATAGCTTCTGAATGGTGACCAAAATGAGAAAATTGGGATTGGTTCACGGGCAAGTCATGAATAGAAAAAGAGATGAAATTAGCTGAATGAACTGTTCATTATGCATTATTCAGCCAGCTGTACTAATTAGTGCCTTCAGGACTGTTCCTGTTCCCACTGCAGCCAACTCTGAAACTCCTTTTGATTTCAGTGGGAGCAGGACAGAGCCCTCAGAGAATGGGCCTGCTGCCTGCTCCCTCTGCAATGCCTCATGTTTTCTTTTCCTTTTACTATTTCTTACTGATTCCAATCTTTTGTGTCCTCTATTAAAAAAGCTTCTGAAATGTCCTGCGTGGTGATCAGTTAATCACAGGGACAGAAATGTTCCCTCAGTCCCATGGTGTGTCCTGTGCCTGAGGTGTTCTCTGAAGGGAAAGGTTTTTCATGTCTCCTCTTGCTTTGCTTTTATCCAGACAAGGAGAGAAGCTTGAAAACCTTTTAGAAAACAATCCAACCAGAAATGTCACTGGGGCAGGAGGTGCTGAATTAAATGTTTGCACTCTGAGCCCAGAAATTGCAGTTGGGCATTTAATTTTTATTTTCTTTTTCTGTACTATGGATTATGTTTGTGCTGGTTCTTTCCCACTGAAAAATTCCTACAGCTCTGAGCGTGGCCATGTTAGAAAAAGACACCAAACAGGTGCCTGTGTCACATCAACAGCAGATCCCCACCAGCCCACTTGCTGGGGGCCAGAATAATGTGGTTCATACCTTGCTTTTCTCCCCATGGACAAACCAACACCTTCAGGAGAAACAAACCCTGATTTTGGTGTGGCTCGTGGGAGACATGCTTTATCCAGGGTTGCCAACCCAATTCCTTTGGGGAGGCACCACTGCAGAGCATCTTGCACAGAATGTTTCCAGCTGGTGGTGAGGCAGAGAGGACCCTGATAGAAAACCCAGCCTGAATTTGAAGGGGTCACACTGCAATTCTTGATTCCCCTCTTGCTGTGAGTCCCCCTGCCCAAGGCAGAGGTGTCTCCACTCAGGGCTGTGTCTAGCCAGAGAACTGCTTCCCATTCCCATGTTTTGCTGGATTTTTCCCACCCATGTTGCACCAGCCTCCTTTTTCCTGCCAGTTCTTTGGGTGCCCTGGGAAGGAGCAGCAGCAGAGCAGCCCCACGGTGCTGCTGCTGGGTCCCTGCCCCAGCCTGCCCCGAGCTGGAGCTGCTGTGGGATTCCTTCCCAGCAATCCACTAAAACTCCCTCCTGGAGAGAGAGCAGAGGATGTACTAGCAGCTCAGCCTGGAGGAATCTCCACAACCCCACTCTTTGGGCTCCTCTCCACACACTGCCTAAAATGGGTATAAAGGAGCCTCGGCGTGGAATTTATTTTCTTCCTAAGACCATCCTTAAAATAACAAACACCAGCAAACTGGTGACACGCAGTGCATCTGCTGGAATAACACGGCCCTTCTGTTTGTAAGAGAGGAAACTCCAAATAACTCTTTGATTTGTGTTCCCTTGCTTCTCCTTCCTCTTCTCCTCCTCCTCACTACTGTATACAAATCTGTTCTGCCAGCTCCAAGCCACCAGTCCCCCCTCCCCTGACGAGCTGGTTTTTTTACACCATGTGAGGGTTATTTAATTTCCTTTTTTTTGCTTCCAACACGGCCAATATTTATCTTCCCTCCGGGGATCGTGCCTTTGTTTACACGCTGATGTCAAGGGGGGGAGGCCAGAGCTTCTCTGGGGCCAGCAGACTGAATTCCTGCCCTCTGACTGCATCCCAAGGAATAGCAGCTTCCCTCCTACATCCGAGGAGCGATTGGGATTCAAAGATGTGTTTAAAGTTAGCACACGGAGCCATCCTTTTGCCAAAGGGGGATGGAGTGGCTGCTGTGGCTGTGCTCAAACCTGGCTCGGTGTTCCCTTCTAATTGCCTCCCCACAACGAGCAAGGCTGGGAAAACAACACCTAATTGCCAGATTTTTCCTTTTTTTTTTTTTCTTTTTTTTTTTTTTTTTTAAGACAGCGCAGCGTTTTGACACAGGTAAAAGCAGATGGTGAAGCACCACTCCCAAAAATCCGACTGAAATCAATGTGACTCTCAGAAAAGGCAGGATCTTACCAGGAGCAGCTTTCCTTTGTTCAAAGCTGTGCCCTAAACCGAGTTAGGAACCATCTTTTCCTCATTAAATTTGTTTCCTTTCAGCGCTGAGCCTTTCCCTTCATTACCACATGCAATTTTTATTTTTTTTTAAAGCCCTCATAGCTAATATCACAACTATAGATCTTGGGGTTATTTATAGCCCTAAACTCCGCAGAGAGCTGTGTGTCTTGTTGCTGTGGAAACTGGGATTCTAAAAGTAAAAGGGTTTTGAAGGGATTTGAGAAGAGACCTGCTGAATTTTGCGACTGGCTTTCACTTCCAGAGGTCTGTGTTCAACCGTGCCTTAAACTTACAGGTAAAATTCACCTGAGGGGCTCAGGTAACCCTTGGGGGATACTGGGGAATACTGGTCCTCTGATTTTTATGGTCTGGCACATCACAGCCTGCTTTTAGCTCCCCGTTGTGAGACAAAAGATGCACAGGTAGCCATGGAAGTGCCAAACTCTTGGTGTCACCAATGGCACATTTGGCTGGCTCTGAGCTGTTTGCTTTTTTCTTTAGCTTTTGCTGGTTTTTTTGTCAGCCTTTTCCCAGGGGAAATGCCACCTGATGTGGTGGAACCTCCTGCACACTGCTGCCAGTCACTGAATCAGGGAATGGTTTGGGTTGGAAAGGACCTTGAAACTCATCCCATCCCTGCCCAGCCATGGGCAGGGGCACCTTCCACTGTCCCAAAGTGCTCCAGCCTGGCTTGGGCGCTGCCAGGGATCCAGGGGCAGCCACACATCCTGGGCACCTGTGCCAGGACCTCAGCACCCTCACAGGGAACAATTCCTTCCCAATATCCCACCTCTCCCTGCTCTCTCTCATTTTGAAGCCATTCCCTGATGAAGAGCCCCTCTCCGAGGTCTACGAGCTCCTCTGCACAGCTTTGAGACTGGCACGGACCAGCATTTGCTGGAAATTGGATTTTCCTGTATTAAACGTTTATTTAAATGATTTTCTTTCTCTCTGGGTGTAAAGAACAAGGGAGAGATTCATGGGCTGGGTCCTGCTTCCTACCCCACTCCTCTGGCAGCTCAGCAAGGGGCAGCCTCTCACTTGGCAGACATTCCATGTTTTACCTGGGCAGGGATCTCCCCTGTGGAAAAACCAATCCTTTCCCGTGATGGACCCAGGGCTCCCCAGGCTGAATCCTGAGCAGGAGCCCAAAAACTCCGCGCCCTGCCCGCTGTGCCTGGCCGTGGGATGCTGGAGGCTGACAGAACCCGGGGGTCGCCACCACCCCGGCTCTTTCTGGGCTTCTGAAGGTCAGCCGTGTCCCCCCAGCTGGGGACAGATCCTTGGAGATCTTCCCTGGCTATGGGTGTCACTTCGTAGCTATAAAAATACCTTATAATTCAACCAGGAATTCTGTTTACAAACAGCTCCGGAGCCGAGCGCCACCTGAGGTTTGCGCTACTTCCAGGACGCCAAACTTGGAAAAATACCCTAGAAAATCCCACCCTACCAACGCGGCCGAGGGAGAGCAGGGGGAAAAGGGAGGACAGGCAGAGTAACACGATTAGCCCCGGAGCATGTGCCTAAAATTCACAAACAAAGCCCAAATGTCAGCGCTGCTGAGCTCTCGCCTCGCATTTCCATGAGCAAAGCGGCAACCCCTGGGCGTGCTGGATTGCCGGCGTCGGGAGCGAGCCCCAGGCAGCCTCTCCTGCCCCAGGAGCAGCCCTGACATTTGTTCAGCACATTCTCCAGGTTCTTCCTGGCACGCCGTGTGTCGTGCCTGCCTCGGAGTTATTCCTGTGATATCGGATTAAAAATAGAAAGGCAGGAGCCAAGACTCGCAGCCCGAGACGGTGATTCAGTGACGGAGCTTTTCCATTAGAGGGTGCCAGGAACCTACTGTTGCTACAGAGCCCAGGAATCGTGGAAAACACAACTCTGAGCTGTGCTTTTCGAGGCTGGACAAATCCATACCCATTTTTGGACCCAGTTCTTGTCCTGCCTGCCCTAAAGTGGAGCCGTGGAATGGCTGAACGCTCTGAGTTGGGAGGGACACAAAAGGGTTATCAAGTCCAAGCCTTGGATTTGCACAGGGCATTTCCAAGGATCCCACCATGTGTGTGAAAGCGTTGTCCAAACTTCACTGGGGTGTTTTGCAGGCAGAGATGTGTTTTCAAGAAGTGGATGGGGAGAGCAGGAGATCTCGACATTCCCAAGAGGTTCTGGGCACTGTTCGATGTGAATAGGAAATCCTCATTTAAAAAAAAACAAACAAGTATTATCCACAAAAAAGAGGTAGTTCTGGTGGGAAACAATGGTTTGGATGGCTGTCACTGGTTGTGCTCGAGGTGTAGTGGTGAGGACAGACACTAAAGGATGGGCCCCATCTTCTACTCCAAGTCTGCCAAAAATCACCCAGCATCAGGTAACAGCCCAGTTATTGAATGGGTTTTCTTCTCCATCCCAGAGAATTCCCTTTGGAGGAGCAGAATATCCTCAGGTCTGGGCTGCCTGAAGCAGGCACAGCAGATTTAAAAGTGTCTTGCTTGGTTTTGAAGCCTTGGAAAAACAAAGTCCTATAATTTTGTGTGAGGGTTGGTGAAAGTAATGGGGTCTGTCACAGAATCCCAGAGTGGTTTGGGTTGGGAGGGACATCAAAGCTCATCTCCTTTCACCTCCTGCCATGGCAGGGACACCTCCCACTGGCCTAGGCTGCTCCCAGCCCAGTCCAGCCTGGCCTTGGGCACTGCCAGGGATGCAGGGGCAGCCCCAGCTACTCTGGGTACCCGTGCCAGGGTGGAATTCCTTCCCAAAATCCCGTCTAAATCCACTCTTTGGCAGTGGGGAGCCATTCCCTGTGTGCTGTCACTCCCAGCAGTGTGGAGACCGGTTCCTCTGTGGTGCAGCTGCAGGGGGACACTGCTCCTGACACAGGGGAAAAATCAGATGGCTCCTTGGATCACCAGATATCTTTGTCCCTGCCCTGCCCCTGCAGCTCCTGGGCACTCCCATCCCTGTGCAGCACTTCCCCCACCTGCCTGTCCAGCATGGAGCATGTGGATTTCTGGTTAATGAGGGGATGGGAACCTCCCTGGGACGAGTGTCTGGAAGGCTACAGGTGCTAGCAGTGAGGGAGGGCAAGGGAACGTGGCTAGATCCCAAAGCCCAGCAGTGCCTGACTCTGCAGCACATCCTGACAGCTTTTCCTGTGGATTTCAGCCAATGTGGCTCGGGTTTGGAGCCGTCTGCTCCTGTCCCAGGTCGCAGTGGGTGATTCAGAGCAGATGGGATGAAGGGCTGACCCTGAGCCACACCAGCAGGACTGATCCTCGCTCTCCTGACTGGGAATTCAGGACAAAGCAGGAGCAGCAGTGTCCTGACCAGGTGGGTGAGGGCTGTGTCAGCACCCGGCACACAGCCCCCTCCTTTCCCTGGTTTTTGGAGGAATCTGGTGCTTCTGAACCCAAAAGTCGGGATTGTGCATTGGCAATTTTTTCTGGGTGACAGACAGGAAACCAGGGATGGTAAAGGAGCAGGAGACTTGTCTGGGACAGCAGTTTTCCAATAAAACCACACTTGGCCAAGTGCTGGTGTTGGCTGTGGCCACCCTTTTGGTCCTGGTGGCTTCCCTGGTGTCAGGAAGATGGATTTAGTGGATCACATGTGGAGTTTGGACAGACCACAGGCTGCCCATCCCCAGCTGTTTCCTTGCTGCTGTGGCCCAGGGACAAGCAGAAACCCTGTCCCCAGTCTGGGGTGCCTGTGAGCACCCTGATTTCCCAGGATGGGAATAGCAGGATCCGGGGCTGCAGCCACATCCTCGTGGGAAGAGCCACCAGCAGACGATCTCATCTTGAATTGCTGGAGTGTCTTTCATCCCCAGATGATCCCGAGCCATTCTGGGGAGCAAATGTAAACCAGGGGTATCTGGGGAGGAGGCTGGGGTGGGATCCAGGGCTTGGAGTGGCAGAGCTGAGCAATTTGGGATGGGAAGGGAAGCCAGGACGCGTGAGGACGTGGGAGGGAGCACAGGCCAGCAGAGTGCACGGAGCAGCAACTGGCAAAGCTGGGGCTGGGCCAAGAAAATAAACATAGGAAGTGCTTGAGACTGATGAGAACCATGGGCAGCCTGCTCTGGTTTAAAGAGGTTTTTTTGGGACACTGGAGCAGGCGCCTGTTGCAGACAGAGCGAGACCTCAGCCCTGTTCAAACTTTCATTGACTTCAGCTGGGCCAGGCTTTCATTTCACATGGTTCTGCTTTTCCCCAGGATATGATTTCCCCATTTTTGGGAGGTATCCCTCTACCACCCACTACCCCACAGGAATTTTGGAGGCTTGTGCAGAGGTTTAGGGATGGATGGAGTCAGGGCTGGGTGCTGCCAGCATGGCAGGAGGAGCAGAGGCTGCTCTGCAGCACTCAGAGCTGTGTGTGAGCACTCAGGATCGATAAATCCAGAGCTGAAGGCCAAATCTGAGTGCTCAGCAGCTCTGCTAATCAGTTGTGTGCCTGCATGCAGACTGAAACCCAGTTCCTTCCAAATTTTCTCTTCCAACAAATAACCTGGAGGCTTTTCACTCCAAAGTTTGACTCGGGCCCCTTACTTTAGAATTTCAGTCCCCTGTGTGCTCCTGTCTCCTGAGGAAGATGGGGCATTTAAGGTAAGTGACAAATTGGAGCAGGTTTTCATCTGGCACCAGTTTTCACCCTGACATCTCCAGAATTTGCCATCCAAAATTCAAAGGGTCTTGAAAATCATGAGGGAAGTTGGAAGGGAAGGCTCAAGCAATACTGGGAAAAATGGGCAGGGGGTAAAAGAGGGGCTTGGGGTGGTTGTGAGAATAGTTTCTCTAGGAGGTGGAAGCCCAGGGAAGATTGTATTCCTGGCTGGAAATGAAGTGAATGAGGGCAGGGAAGCAGCCTCCAGCTCTGCTCCTTTGGGGAGCTCCTTTCATCCCACCATGTCTGGGGTGAGCTTCTGCCCAAATCTGAAAGTTCCCCCACTTCAGAGCAGTTTCCACTGGGATTTATCAGCACCTGGGCTCCTTTGTATCCAGCAGGCCCAAGGTGTGCCCCTCATCCCAGGGAAAATCCAAATATCCCCCTCTTCCCATCCCTGCTGCCCCTGCTTTGTGCCCATGCTGGTGCCTGGCACTGACAGCAGAGTTAATCTGGTTTAGAATTCTCATGGCTGGATTTCTGAAGGTCTCTCTGTTGTAGGGTGACATTCCTTTATCCCTCACCCTTTCTTTTCCTCCTGGATTATCCCATGTTAATAGTACCATGTAATAAAGTCTGTTATTAACTGCTCTTGAATCCTGCTTGCTGATTCCTTAAGCAGATCTCGAAACCCCGTGGATCTGCCTCAGAGTTTTCTGAGGGTTTGCTTTGTGCTTCACTTTTTTTAAATTTTTTTCTCTCTTTTAATCCCATTGCATGAAGTGTGCAGGATAACTTTCTGCTCTGGCTTTTGGGAAGCAAAGGAATTTCTCATGTTTGGATAGCCCAGACCTGATATTCCAGATGGAAGTGTGCATCTGTTTAAATCCCTACAAAACAGGCTGCAAGAAGGAAACCTTATTTGAAAACCTACATCAAATATGGAATAAATCTTTCCATAGGTCTTTTCCTAAAAGATTTCCATAAATCTTTCTTTACCTGCCCAGAAAAAAGATCCATGACCACCCTTGTGTGACAGCATTTAGTAAGAAAATAATATGAGTAACATCAACTTTTTTACATCACTGTGTCTTGGTTCACTGAGAGACATTTCTTCTTTGTTATGAATTATAAATCCCTATTGCTACAGTCCAAACAATTCTGGGAACTTCTGCCACTGGCTTTCAGAGCCCAGGGAAATCACAGTGTCCTTTGCATTTACAGTGCTCAAAGCATTTCCAAACATTCATTATTCACACAGGAATTCGCCCATCAGCAGCTCCATTAAAGTGAGAGTGGGAGCCCTGCAATGCTTGGTTGAGTTTATTTCTTCCTCTGAGAGCAGTTTCTAATCCCAAGGGTCAGAGCAGCACCTTTTGCAGAGGGTTGGACCAGAGGAGTGAGTGTGTCTTTGGTCCCTGCCTCAGTTTCCCCATCAGGGATGTCTCATTTGAGGATTCAGCCCACTGGGAGCTTGAGGAAATAATAAAAATAAAAAAACCCAAAAGTCCATTTGGCCAACACTTGTAAATCCCAGTTCCCACAGTCCAGGAGTTCTTAGGGATCACAGAATCCTGGAATGGTTTGGGATGGAATGGGCCTTAAGGATCCCATTCCACCCCTTCCATTATCCCAGGTTGCTCCAAGCCCTGTCCAACCTGGCCTTGGACCCTTCCAGAGATGAGACAGCCACAACCACAACTTCTCTGGATTATAAAAACTCACAACCTCAACTTCTCAGGATTATAAAAATTCTCAGAATTAAAAAAAAAAACCCTGACTTCCTGTATCTGTTAAGCCAGAAAAAAAAAAAATCCCAACCTCTTCACAGGAAACACCCCAAATGCCCTCAAAGCAAAACAAACACCCTCCAAGTTGTTTATTTTTGAACCTCATGCAGCTTGAACCCTGTCTCAAGCCTGGGGAGGCACAGAGGGAGCAGAAATGGGTTTTTTGGCAAAGCTTTGGGATCTCCTCACTGGGAGAGCAGCACCAGCCCCACACCAGCCCCTCCAGCCCTTCCCAACATCGAGCAGAGCAGCCTTGGCCCGTGGCAGGGCTGGAGCTGGAAGCCAGCATGCCAAGGCCAGCTCCAAAGCAGGTTTCTTCTCCTCACATTCTGTCAGCATTTCCTGACAATCCCAGCGGGAGCACGCGGGTGACAGATGTCCCTTAATTATCGGCAGCCTTGCCACTCCTCGGGCTCAGACAGGAAATTCTGAGCCTTGAAATGAAGGCCCTGCTTGGTTTGGTTAAGCTTGGCTACCTCGGGTTTATTCACAGGCAGCTTTCAGCTGTGGAAAATTGATCACCTTGGGGTTTCTATCCCAGAGCTCCAGGCAGGTGAGGAGGGGGGAAATCCAGGGGGATAGGGGTGGTGGGGAAGCCACGTTGCTGCAAGTGAGGGGATTTTGCAGCTGGGATGAGAAGGGCAAAGCAGGGCCACTCCCTGTGTCCTCCTGGAGGTGGATCTGGGATTTAGCATGGGCAGACAGCTCGACACTCATTTTCTGTAGGGTGATCCAGTGAAGTAAAAGGGTAAATGAAGCATGGTGGGGGGAAATCCCATTGTTTTCCCTTGGTTTTATTTCTTACCTTCCAAGATGACCAAGAATCTACCTCTGTCCCTCAGCAAACATGAGAGAGGGATGGAGGGAAGGAGGGTGGGATCCCACCATGGCAGAGCCATGTCCTGCTCCTCTTCTCCTTGGTTGATATCTCCTTCACAGGCCCTTACATGGGAGAGCAGCTGGATTTTATTGAGCACAGCTGCTGGGTGTGCTCCATAGCACACAGGAACTCAAATCCATCCATCCATCCATCATCCAGCTATCCATGGATCCATCATCCAGCCATCCACCCACCCACCCATCCATCATGGAATGGTTTTTAGCTGACAGAGAGCAGGTTTAGATCAGATTTTAGGAAAGAATTCTGTGAGGGTGGTGAGACCAGAGCAGCTGTGGCTGCCCCTGGGTCCCTGGAAGTGTCCAAGGCCAGGTTGGATGGGGCTTGGAGCAGCCTGGGATAATGGGAGGTGTCCCTGTGATACCTTAAGTTTGAGATTTTATGTTTTTCACATTCTGTGCTGTTTTAGTGAGTATGTGTTTCATATTAAGTGCTGCTAAGCTCTCTTCACAGAGCAGGGAGACAAAACAATTCCTTCTCTAGTTTGGAACCAAGGACAGCCCATACAAATTTCAGGCCCAAGAACAAGAACAATGGTGAAGTGAAGAGAGAAAAACCAGGAGGAAACTTCATAACCTGAAGCTGTAATTGCACAATTAACTCAAATATGCTGATGGACCAGAACTTATCAAAGTGTGAGCCCTCGTGATCCATTTTGTGCCCATTTTGGGTTCATCTTGGCTGGGCTCTTCCACTGCCCAGGTGTATCCATTGAAGCCTTTTAATAAATCCCTGCTTTATCCTTTTGCTCTGGCTAGTCTGCTCCAGCTCAGCCTCTGAGGCATCACCTGCCATGGCAAGGCTGGGCTGGGCTGAGTTTTAAGGTCCCTTCCAACCCAAACCCTCCCAGGATTCTATTCCCTGCATCACCCTCCCCTCGTGTGTCCCTTCCAGCTGATCCCAGCCCTACTCCTTCTCTGAACACCCATGCTCTGAGGAGCTCTCAGCCTGCCTGTGATTCCCACACATCCCAGCTTTTTCCTTCAGGCTGCCTGACGGATTCTGGGCAAAATCCAGCCCGGAGGGAAAAGATCCCCCTGCCCACGAGGAAAAACCATCCCAACCCATTTCCCTCTGCCAGCCTTTCCCTCCCATGTGCTTGGCTGAGCAGGATCAGCTTCTTTGCTGCTGTTTTTGTGCCTCTTGATTTCCACACGGAAACTGGCTCTATTTTTACCCGGCTCAAGCTGATTAGATTGGCAGTAATTGGCAGGATAAACAGACACGTCCTGTGTGCAGCAGGTTAATGCGATACAGGCAGTGACCAGGGAATGCACTCAGCCCATGCCCAGCACGGGGAAGGCAATCGAGGTAATTTATTGTCCACATGCCTGCAACATGCCCATTAGCCAGCCCCATCCTTCCTCTCCCTGCAAACCCATTTCCCCTCGCAGGGTTGCTGCACAGTGCCAAATGTTTCAGCCTTTTCTCCTCAGCTCTTCACCACCCCGCAGAAAAACCCAAGGACACGCAGGAGTTTTCCTTTCTGGTTAACCCAGGGCTTGGCTTTTCCTGACCTGTGAGGTTATTAGCATTGAAGCAGCCACATATTAAAAAAGAAAAATGCTACTTACAAGTCCAAGGCTGACCTCGTTCGAGTAATGTAATTTCCCTCCATTTCAATCACTTCCATAAGTTCCAATCTTCCGGAATATTAGCAGCAGTTCTGCTGGCTGCCATATCATTCTGGGCTTTAATTGGTTTTGGGGGTAATTTAGCCATAGATCAAGTGGAGAAAAGAAAACTTAGGGGCAAAATCAGGTGATGCTACACCCCCTGGAATTCAATTCACTGGGGGAGGGATGGAGCAGGAAGCAAAAATGAAAATCATGCTGCTTTCCAAAGCTACACATCTCAATCTAGTGTTGGGAGACTTTGGGAATATTTTTGTTCTTGTGCATGGTGGTGGCTGCACCACCTGTTTAATCCCAGGTGAGCAGCCCTCAGAAATGTTACAGGCCAGGGAGGGAGGCCCTGGTTATTCAAAAACATCTGTCCTTGTTTGATCCCATCTCAGAGGGCTTCTCCCCCCTCCAGCCTGTGCACAATTCCCCAGCCACCACTGACTCCTCCTGTGCTTTTTGGGGAGTCCCACTGGGCAGGGCTCTGAGCTGGAGGTAGGGAATAAACCCCTCCTTTTTCTCCCTGCCTGCTCTGAGCCCCAGCCTTTGCCTCCATGCAGGTGGCACAGGCAGGATATTCAGTCACAGAATCATGGAATTGTTTGGGTTAGAAGGGATAATATAATAATAATAATAATAATAATAATAATAATAATAATAATAATAATATAATCCAGGGACACCTTCCACTGTCCCAGTGCATCCTTGGGCACTGCCAGGGATCCAGGGGCAGCCATGGCATCTCTGGGCACCCTGTGCCAGAGCTTCACCTTCTTAGTATCCCACCCTAATTAGGAATTCCTTCCCAAAATCCCATCTAAACCTCCCCTCTTTCAGTCTGAAGCTACTCCTCCCCTGTCCTGTCTCTCCATGCTCTTGTGCAAGCTCCCTCTCCATCACCTCCTGAGATCACCGAGCCCAACCATTAAATCCACACCTTAACCCTGCTCCCAGTGCCTCAGGGGGACAGGGATTTTTTCCTGCCTGGAATTCTGCAGCCTCGTGTTATAAGCACCCTCTCCATTTGATTTCCACTCGTGCCAGGAGGTCTTGACCTGCCTGTCCTGACTGGCATCCCACTGGGATTGCCTGGGAGCAGATGATCTCCCTCTCCTGAGCACTGTCCACATCTGAGTCATTAACAACCAGGAAATAAACGACCCAGAGCCTTTCTGGATCAATATCTTGGGAAATAAAGCACGAGGCAAGAAGGGTCTGCAGCAGGGACTCGACATGTTCTGCTTCTTTAAGCAGGCACATCCATAAATCTAATAAAAACTTTGGGATCTCTGGGGAATTCTGGCTGAGAGATGGATGCTGGAGGTCCTGGGCTGCCAATATTAAAATATACTTAGAACTTTGGGGGGAGGGGGAAAGATAATTTCCTAATGGGAGAAAAAAAAAATATTATCTCCAGCATGAGGGAATTCCACATTTATCCAGTGAGGGTGGATTTCTCACTGTTCCAGGCATTGGCCTTCATGGTTTGATTGTATTTGTTATGTGCAAGTGAAGTAAAGGTTAAATCAGTAATACATAAAAATCTATATATTTACTTGCCACTTTAAAAGGTCCTGTTTCCCAAATCAGGAAATAATTACAAGTCAGATGAATTCAAAGAAGGACTTTAAATGAAAAACGTGTTGCACATTTATGAAAAAAAGGTGGGACAGGGCTTTGAGCACCCTGGGGTGGTGGGAGGGGTCCCTGCCATGGCAGGGGGTGGCACTGGATGAGCTTTAAGGTCCTTCCAACCCAAAGCAGTCTGGGATTCCAGGATCCCATTCAGCAATTCCACCTGGTTCCTCTGGTTTGCTGCAGTTGTTTTTCTTTGCATCCTGTCGTTTCCCAATTGTATTTTACTTTTGAGTGTGGTTGCATCATTCCTCCTCCTTTCCATCACCAGCCTGATGTGCCCCCAGCTTGGCTGGCAAGAATGCCAGGAGCAGCCCCAGGAGCTTTTCCCTCTGCTCCCTTTGGAGCTCTGCATTTCCTCCATGGATGGAAAACACCCATGGCTCCCACTGCCCAATCCTACTTTTTCTTCCCCCATCCATGCTCAGTGATTTATTGGAAGCTGATTCGCCTTTTATTATATTTTTTCATCATTATTTTTTTATCCCAAACTTCATCTCACTCATCCCCTCACCCACACATGCACCAGGTATTTAAAGAAAGAACCTGTCAGCCCTATCCAACACCATCTGTATCCTGTGGTGGAAAATTCCCTGGAAAGAGTCACATCTCCTGGAGAAACCCTGCAGCCCAGTTTTCCAGACCTGGCATGGCAGGAGCACCTTCCAGAGGGAAAAGCCTGCTGGCATTCAGGGCTGGTGTGAAATCCAATCTGGAATTTCCTCTCCCTCAGCTGCCCATCTGAGGAAACATGAACTGGTCTGGAGAGGACTCCCAAGGCAGCTCAATGGGGCAGGAGTTTTTATTTTAAACTAAATCCTGACCTTTGGAGGAAGCCTGGGAAAAGTAGGGTTTATTTGGGGATAAGCTCAGGGCCAGCAGTGTCAGGGTTGATCACCACACCACGATCACCCTGGCACCTGTAAGGGTTCTTCACCTGGCATTCCCCCAGTCAGAGAATCATGGAAATCATGGAATGCTTTGGGTTGGAAGGGATCTCACAGCTCAGCTCATTCCACCCCTGAGGGATTGGAATCCCAGGTTGCTCCCAGCCCCATCCACTCTGGCATTGGACACTTCCAATCTGCTTTATTTGCCTTCCAACGTGGCTTTTGGAGATTTTTGGAGCCCACCTTAAACCCTTTAATAACCAGAACGTCCTTTTCTCACCAAACCCTCTGCTCCACCCTCTGCTCCACCAAGACAGGCTGGGCACACCCCAGGAAACCTAAATCAGCTCAGGGCCAGGAGATTTGCTCGTGGCTGCATTTTTAGAGCAGAACCTGCCCATTCCTCTTTTTGTTCCCCAAAGAACCCTCATTTTAAAGGCACACACCATCCTAATAGTAGATCCCACTCTCCTCTCTTCCTTCAGCAGATTGTCAGGAATTTCTTTTTCACTAGATACCATTAAACTTGTTATTTTAAGCACCTGCTTTATGAGGAGCAGCATCCCACGTTGGTCAGAGAACGTGCCTGCCCCAGATCCCTACATCCCACCAACTCCCACCCCCCAAAGCTGGCCAATAATTAATTGGCTAATTAACATGTAAACCGACTATAACTGTCTAAAACTACTGAGAGAGCAACAGAAGGGGACTGGAATTTCTTTTGTTCCCTGCCAAAATTTTTATATGTGTTTAAGCAACTTCAGTTCTGGTGTTTTATTTGAAAACTTTGGGGGTTCCCACCCAAATTTTTTCTTTTTTTTTTTTTTTCTTTTTTTTTCTTTTTTTCCTTTTTTTTTAATAAAAAAAGCAAAAGGGAGTTTGCAGTTGCCAAAAACTGCAGCACCTGGAGTGTGGGATTTTTAGGGAGGAAACGATGAAGCCCCCCAGTGTATAATGACCATGGTTCTTGCATTCACAAAGGACTCGGCGTAGTTCAAAAAGATATTTTCTACTGGAAAGAAATGCTTCAGTGGGAAAATTTCCACCCACTCCAGTTGCATCTCTTCCCTCCAGCTCCAAGAGACAGAGAGGAAGGTTTTCTTCCAGAGGAGGGTGGTGATGTGTTTCCATGGATGGACAAGAAAACGCATCGAGAGAGAGAGAGGAAAAAAACCAAAAAACCAACTGAGTGGGAAGACACAGCCTGAAAGTTGCCGGTGGGTGGGCAGTGAGCAGGTACCGAGCACAGGCAGCCTTTCCAGAGGGGATGCACAGCCTAAATCCCGCGGCTTTCCATCACCAGCAGTTACACAGTTTGAATTCCTTGGAGTCCTGGCCAGGCTGGGGCTGGCTCAAAACCACCACTCCAGTAAACGCTGGTGGCGATTGCAGGATGCAAATCCGAGCCGGCGCGTGGAGATTTTGGGGAAGAGCTGAGTTTTTTCCTCCATCGCCCAGATTTTGCTTTATAAGCACTCGTGAGCATCTTTTCCAATTCTCCTCCGGCAGAGCTCCCCCTTTAATACTGACTGCGCGTGAATGCCCTGGTGCACGAACACAAACATCTCGCTTCTTTGCGGGCACACGGAGCCGCACACGCCTGCCGGTGCCGCAAAGATCCGGCACGTTCCGAGCCGGGGGATGCACCAGCGGAGCCGGACCCCGCGTGCTCCCGAGGCGCAGCGGAGCAGGATGGCAGCACCTCCAGGGATTCACAACCCCCCAAAACCTGCGGAGCAGAGCGCTCCGATGGACTGGGAGGACCCCGGCGGGATGCGCTGCGCTGGAGGGAGGGCAGCGAGGCGCGCCGCAGCCCGGCTGGGTCGGGAC
>VXBS01002367.1:90904-103466 GCA_013400255.1 Sitta europaea | reverse complement strand
TCTCGCCCTGCTCGGCCGGCGGGCAGCAGCAGTGCCGCGGGCAGCTCGGCAGCGGCGGCGCGGAGCGAACGGAGCTGTAGCAGCGAGCTCAGGAGGAGCCAGCTGGAAGGGTAGGACCGCTCACTGGGAGGTAGCAAGTGAGCGGCAGCAGAAACTGCACAGCTTTAAGCTGCCTGGCCGGCAGGGCTTGAAGGGCTACAGTGGAGCAAAGAACCCGGAGCGGTGGCAGAGGCGCAGCTGGGCTTGGGCAGCAGCAGCCCAGTTCCTGAGCTGGGAGCTCAAAAATAAAATCTCCTCGGCTTTTCTCTCCAGTGCTGGCTGGAGCCTGGGTTCGGGCTGTGTGGGGAGTGCAGCCACCAGAGTGTCCCTGGGTCCTGGCAGGGCACGGACTGGCTCTGGGTTTCCCACAGCAAGGCAGCAAAAGAAGCCAAGCCGGCAAGCTCAGCCAGACAAAAAGAGGCAAACCTCACAGAAACAGCAGGATACCTGGCCAGAGATACCAGCTGCGTGGTTGGTCCAGCAGCCCACGGGTTGACCTGTCCCAAGGGAAGACCTGTCCTTCACCCCAAAATCTGTGTCCCAACTCCCCCTCATTGTGACAGCCATGGAGCCAGGGAGGGTGAGGGTGGGGCACAGCAGCCCCCCTGGGCACGAAACAAAACAGATCAAAAACCCCCCAAAATGGGATGGGATAATAAACCATCCCCAAGACACGCTCATATGAGCAACGTTTTATTTGTTTTGGTTTAACTGGGTCCTACTATTAAGCAGTAAGTGGCTGTGACTGCATCCCGCCTTGGTGTACAAGGAAACCGATTGAAGCAGCTAGAGCTGCATTTTCTTTGACCTTTCTGTTAAGACCTTGGTTGTAGAAGATACCAACTGGCGCTAGGAAAACTTTTGTATATCTCATTTTCTGTAGTTACCACAGATGCAAGTCTATAGGGATGTTTAGAATATTCCCATTTTTAAGTAAAGAAAGAAAGATGATTCTGCAGAGGGAAAAAGAGGTCAGTGTTTTTGGTGTGTCCCTAAGACACACTAGGAAGAAGTATCTGGACAAATACATTCAGACGCTCTTACTAAGATGTTACACATATTAGCAGAAAATCAGTAGAAGCATCATATACTTCTAGAGATTGTGCAAGCGTCTTACTTTTGTGTTTGCACAAATGATACATCTACTGTAAAACTGTTGCTAAGCAAACTGAACACATTGGCAATTACCAGCAGTCAGAAGTGATAGCTCTCAGAATACATAAGTGGAAAATTTCCATGTGTAGGTCTTTTTGAAATGACATATGAGCGTATTGGTGGTGGAGGTTGTATTTTCCACTTTTTAGCCTTTACTATTTTGAAAGCCACTCATAAACGAGTACTTAAATGAATTTCAAAGGAAGAAATAATTTAAAGGAATAATTCCTTTAAAATGTTTCTCTTAAAGTGATAAAGAATGGGCCTAGCAGGAAGGGGCTACTTTACTAAATAAGATTATTTAAAATACTTGGTGGAAATAATGTTATGACATCTGGATAATTTTATTTAATTGCAAACTGTAATTATGAATGCTTTATTTTAGTTATAATTTAATGAAATGAATTTCTG
Source organism: Sitta europaea (assembly GCA_013400255.1). Classification (NCBI taxonomy): domain Eukaryota; kingdom Metazoa; phylum Chordata; class Aves; order Passeriformes; family Sittidae; genus Sitta; species Sitta europaea. The sequence continues at coordinate 101,861 of VXBS01002367.1, read as the reverse complement.
AAAGGGTCTTATTTTGTTTGATTTCTTTGAGATTCTCTCTTAAATTTTGTTATTGTTGCTGTTAGGTTTGGGGTTTCTTTGAGTTTGGGGTTTTTCTTTTGGTAGTAATGATCTTTTTCTTAAGTGACCTTGAAGTTTTACTGATGATAAAGCCTACTTTATTGGTGTAAAAGGATTTGGACAATTTGTGTTAGCCAAAGCTAGCAGTAATTTACATCAAGTTCTGTAGCCTCTTCCTTCTTTTGCGAGTGTTGTCAGGCTCTCTTCTTTGGAGTCAGAGAGATTGCAGCACAGTGACTGTCCCAGCTGTAAGTGAAAATATAGGAAAAGAAAGAAATATATTAGAGAAGAGCTAGCATTGAAAAGGGAGTTGTGAAAACTTGTAAAATAAATAGATCTCTTTTAACCCAGTTGTGATGGGGTACAAATAGCCCAAAAGCCAGCCAATTTGTGTTCTCCTGGTTATTGAAAGGTGGAGATGTAAAATAGAGGTTAAAACTAAAGAGTAATGTGCTGTACCTGAAAATTTAAGTAGTAAAATATCTGTGTGGTATTTTTGATTGCTATATATATAAATAAAACAATCACATCTAAACAACTCAATTAAATGAAATTAGTAAAAAATGCTACTCAATGTAGCTCATACTGGGCCACCCTTAAAAAGGCATTTAAAAAGGCAACAGTTCAGTTAGATACTTCCCCAGTACTCCTAAAGGAGAAAATCATAATCCCACTATCCTAATGGAGACCTCTACAGTTAATAAAATAGATGCTGATGTCTGGAGCTGTGTGAGCGAATTAATTATGATAGCTTATAATGGCTGCCACATTTATGAAAGCAGTTGCAGTTCTAACAGCATCTAATTAATTTCTCTGTGAAACACTAAATTTCATGACTTGGAAAAGTATTAGCGGTCATTTTTCTTTCTCACACAGCTTTTTTGTTTGGCAAATTGTTTATGCCCTACCCAGGGCAACTTCCACAGAAATATTTATTTATGTTACTATTGTTTTAAAACATAGATAGTCAAAGTGTTACTTGATTGCTTAATAAGACAGTTCAGCAGGAATATATATCGTTGTGGTTGTGCTTTATGTTTTTAAAAAGTTGCACAAAAGTTAACTGTATCTTTTCATGCTCACTTTCCTAAAAGCATCAACTTCCATTTGGTAATCAAATGCGTTCGGAGAAGCTCAGGACAAAATTCCTCAATTATGGTTTAACCCACTAGGGGGACCCATTGTGACGACTAAAATGTGCGCTCTGAACTTTAGGTAAAACCGGCACGATCAAATGTCAGGTGGAATTTTTATACCTGTATCTTTTTTCTCTCTTGGTGTGCATGCACACCATAAAAATCTGTGGGCCTCTTCCACCCATTTACCCAAAATTTGCTAACTAGGATGCAACTTCTGTGCAACACAGATAAGAACTATTTGGCATGTATTGAAGGCTTATGTTTCTGTGTCGCTTTGCAGATATATAAAAATAGACAGAAAACAAATATTTGGTTGCTTGTGGTGTGCAGAATTTACTGAGAAAATAATGTACTTATTCGAAGATACGCTGGTAAGTTTATTTTATTTTATTTCTGAATGGAGGGGAGAGTGTGTCCTTTTTTTATTCTGACAGCCAGATAGCACAGTCACATCCTATTTTTTTCCTGCCTCAAGCAGTCACCCTGCTTTACTCTGGACTTTGTAAACGGTGCCCTTGTTCTTACAAAGGCTCCTTGCAATGTCCTCTCATGTGTGCGTTTCCCCCGTGCTAGGCTCATCTTTGTTCCAACTGTGCTGCCCATCAGGCTGTCCTGCCTCCCTCCTGGCCCTAAGGTTGATCAGTGAAGAGGATCTGCGGCTGCCCCTGTCCTTTAACTCATGATCTGTCCCCTGTGACATGCCACACCACTCCTCAGCACCCCTTTTAGCTCCTGCAAGGACCTTACAGCTTGTCTTGTCTCCAATCATCCCCCCTCTTTTCACTAACACCATCACAGCCCTTACCTTGCTTAGGTAGATTAGTGATGAGCAGATTTACAAAAGCCAGCAATAAAATCGTCTGGAAATTTCTACATGCAGCATTTCTTGATCAGTGGTCACTTCACCTGGTGGTGTTATGCCTTATGTCCTCCTCCTATGCCCTGTCTGGGTGGGTTGCAGAAGAGGACAGGAATTTTCTTTTCATTGTTCTATTGCCTTTTGTCAAGATGAATTTGGCACCCATGTTTCTTAGATGTGAAGTAAAAAGCAATATAATTTACTCCTGTATGCCTAAAGTGAAGTTATTTTATGTATTGATATTTTAATGTAATGATATTTTAATACTGTTTCTAATGCTATCAGTAACTTTTCTTTTTCTCAGAAAGGATGCAAAGCTTTACTTATCCTTGCTATTTCACATATTTATTTTAAATTCTTTCCCAGTTGCGATGAGTATGCAACATTTCCTTTGTTTTTTAACAAGGATTTTGTATTTAAATATGCTCAAATGAGTGAAAGTGTATTTTCAAATTAGCATTTGCTGAAGTAAAATTTTCTTCTCTTCCATCAAAGACTGATAAACAACTGCACTGTGTGACCATTTAAAAAAGCATTTCTAGCAAAGGCCCTATTCAGTTCAATGGCCCTTTTTGACACATTGTGCAGAGCACTGAGATGAAATATTTAGGTCACATCTGAGTAAGTAATGGATCTGCAGCTTGATTTCCACAGTGAAACACAGGAGATGGCCATCTCAGTCACCAAGGTCTTGGCTCTTGAACCTCATGGGCTTTCAAAGTTCTCTGCTACCATTGCAAAATAATCCCTTGCACATCCCTAGGAAGTGACTTTCACTTCCTAAATCACATTGTTGTTTTGCAATTATTACACTCATCCAGATTTGGAATCTCGATATACTACCTGTGGCAGACAGATGTTTTTATTGTACTATATATTTATTATTCATGTGAGTTTAAACACAAACTGCAGAAAATTTTGTGTGATTATGATAGAGTTGAAGGATAAATCTGCACCCACTTCTCTGCTATTGACATTAATGTGTCATGCAGAGCTGAACCTGATGTTGGCCTTTTTGTGATAGTCTTTGTGAATCCAGCACACCTAATAATTCCAAATGCAGGGTGGAAAGCAGGCATTTCCCAGGCATTTCCCTCTACTTCAGTGGAATGAAACATGATACATATCACAATCATGCAGAATGGCTAATGTTTTGCAAATGGAGTGGAAATTAAATACATACAATTTCTCTAATCCTCATGTGCTTGACCTACGCAGAGACCTGCCCCAGAGAGCTTCACTGGAACAGCTGGGGAGCTGATGTTAGGATGGAACACAGTGGGGGAAGTTTTGTTCTGGGTGCTGTGGGCTCTACAGCATATGCCAGCAGAAAGGGCATTGTCTCCTTGCTGCCATCGTAAAGTCTGGTATCTCAGTACTCACCTAACTTTCTGTGGTAGATTATGTCACATAAGGTGCAAACTTATACAACTTCTACATCTTTTGTTAGGACAGCATTTTTGTTTTTTTCATCACAGGGGCATCAGAGACAAAAGGGATGTTGACATCTAAAATTATGGAGTCTTTGCACCTACAGGATATTTGTTGAAACTGTGCATTGTGCTAGTTAAAGGCTCAGCTGTATCAAACTGGTACCTGTAGCCTTGCTTTTTCTTAAGGTCCATGGGAGGCAGTGGAACTGTTGCATCTCCTGTTGCAGCCCCACTGAATACTGGACAGGACATGGAGGCTCCCAATTCTTGTATCGTGGTAGTTTTATGGGCCTTCCATGGGAATCTTCTGCAGACATCTGACAGGGAGTTCATGGTGCTGTACTGAGTGCATCAGGCTGGTCGGTGTTAGAACACAGGCTTCATTGCAGAGAAATATGTTAATTCAGATTTTATTCTTGAAAAAAAGGACAATACATGTAATCTAAAGTAGGAAATTACTGTTTTTAAGCTGCTATGAAGATCTGTGAACAATAAGAGAGAGAATAAATTAGTTATAATGCCCCAATGATAATAATAGTTATGACCTTGTAATTTAGCACAGGATCATAGCATTTAATTTCTCGTTTCTGATTGCTAAATGACCACCTAAAAATGTGCAGTTGGTAGGTATTTATATCAGACTTCATTTGTGATCATCAATAGATTACTTTTTATTTTCTACAGCAGATCTAAAGATGAAAATCATCTAAATGTGCTGCTAGTCTTATTTGACTGCAGCCTGTAAAATGTGTGCTTTAAAGAACCCAAGAATTTGGTGGCTGCTTCTGAGTCTGTTTTTCTCTTTAGCTTTGGAAAGTAGTATTTACATGGAAGGGTAATGATACTAAAATTAATTAAACTAAGGAGGGACTGAAAGAAACCTGTGTGTTCTGAAATTGAATAAAGTGCATTCTCTTTGTCTGGAAGTGAGCTAGTGCCAAAAGAGTGGTCTCAAACTGACTGAGTGGAAGATTAATGTATTTATTTGTTTGTTTGTTTGTTTGTTTGTTTGCATAGCTTACAAAATCTCTGGGTAAATAAGCAATATACCCTAAATCCAAAGTAGCAAGGTCAACAGCACTATTTACTAAGGCCAGAGTGTACATTTAAAAAACCCCAATCCGACTAATATAAACAAGAATATAATTACTACTAATTCTTGCTATTTTTTTTATCAACTGTTACTGGCATCTGCATTTTGAAATAACTATAAAGTTTAATGAACTGTAGAATTTGTGAAATTTGCTTTTTTTCCCCCATGAACACCAGTTTTTTCTGCTTATTAGAAGCAAACTTTTTGAATTCTAACTGGCATCCTTCCTCAGAGCTTGATCTAGGATTGCATGATAGATTTGCATATTTTACTATACTTGCATTTTAAAACCCTAACTTAGAAAAGATGAACAAGTGTAAACGGTGGGAATTCAATGAAAGGAATCCAGAAAATTTACCAGGATCTACTAACTTACCATTTAATCTAAATACAAAACAGTCACAGCAACTATACTATATATTTATATACAGTTCCACATTTTTGACTGAAAAGAGTGCTTTCTTAATATAGACTAAAGTGTGATTTTGCTAGAAAAAGTGAATCTGTAAACTTAGCATCATGTTTATTGTCTTAATGACTTTTCAAATTCCCGACTTGACATGTACACTGGCACAGCAACTTGTTTATCCTATCTAAAAGCTCAGTCTGAGGTCAGTGAGTCTAGCGACATTCGAGGGCCCAAAAATGAATACAATAGTACATCTGTGGGTATGGGTGCATAATTCAACATCTTATCAAGTCACCACATCAATCCAGGGTTGTGGTGGTGAGGACTATAAAAATGCTGCTGCCTTGTGTCCAAGCTTCTCCACCCTGTAACGTGTTTTCCTGTTTTCCTCCCTTCTGTTTTCCACACGAAAGGGAGTTCATTGAAATTCCTGGTTTCTCCCCAGACTGCTAAACATTGAAATAAAGACTGGGAAAATGGCAAGGCTTTAAATGAAGGCAGTATTTCTAACCTAAGGCTAGACTCTGTTAAAGGAGTCAGCAGAAGCACAACCTTATCCATGCAGGCTTTCAGTGCCACCAGCTCTGCTCAACCTGCAAGGCACTTTTTGGATGTATTTGCACCATCACAATCCCATTCCTGGAAACACGTATGCCTGGGTAAATAGGAGGAATGTGTGTGCTTAGTACCTGAGGCAACCCTGAAGTCTTTGCTGACAAGTGTGTTCACAAGACATGGAGAGCCCATCTGTGACTCCTGATGCCACTCTGAAGATGAGTGCAAGTTACTGTGTTTGGTGAGGCTGTGGCTGTAATGCACAAGTACACAGAACTTTTATTGTCTGTAAACATGGTACAAAAGAGCTGATTCAGCCCTTGTGAAGGGGAGAGTGCCCTGCAGTCCTGGCACTGCATAACCCAAGACATAACCTGCTCAGTGAGTGGAGCAGATTTTAGGGCACTGGCTCACTACCATTGCAGTCTTAGGCTATAAATGTCAGGGGTTTTTGTTTTCTTTTTAATGCATTTTGAAAGACATGACAGGATGCTGCTTCAGCATTGTGTAATGAGATCATTTGGTTGTAGCTAGCAGGTGTTAAGTATAACTCTGAGAATGTCCTGTTGAACATCTACACAAACTTCTTTTCCATCCTGCAAGGTTTTTTGTATTAATAGAAGATTTGGTGGTTTGCGTTTTGGGGTTCTTTTTGGTTTGTGGTGTTTAGGTTCTTTCTTTTTTTGGTTTTTTTTTTGGTTCTTTTTTTTTGTTTGGTTTTTTGTTTTTTTTCTGAACAGAAATTAAGTTGTTGCTGAAAAAAGAAACAGGCTGCCATCCCTTTTTCTTTTCTGGGCTAAAGTCCAATTTTACACAGCAGTTGCAAAGAAAAAGCAAACGCATCACTAGATTTAGCGAGAAATATTATAACAGTATGTAATCTCTGTCAAGATAAAATTGCTTTGTGATTTACATTACAATAAATCCTGACCTTTAAGTGCTGCAGACTAAGCTAATCTGTGAAGTACTTTATTCTATCACTGAATCAACATGTGAAGCTAAAGCAAAGTGACAGTGTTTGTCCCACTGTGGTGCCACTGAAGAGCACATAGGAAAGCAGATTATAGTGCACAGTGCCATGTGCATCACAGCTGTGATGTAACTGAAGTGTCTACTGTGGATTAATAGAGTGACTTGTTATTACTGTAGGAAGTAAAAGTTAATATTTTTATGAATATAGAGCATATAACATTTAAATTGACATGAATTGGGACATTTAGAATTAAGTTTAAAAATCTGGGCTGATTTCCTAACGATAATTTTCAGATCATTTCCTCATCTCTTGTTGCCCTCATTAATTTTATTTTCATTTTTTTAAAAGATAAACTTGTGTGTCAGCACAGACATTGCAACCTCGATTTAAATATTTTTGCTGTGTGAATGCAATCTTCAGTAAATGTGTTCCCTCTGGCACTTCATTTAGTCTTCTGTTCTTTTTTTGCAGGGAAAAGCATCCTCAGAATTAATATTTCAGTTTCTTTAATTTACCCAATGGTCACTACCAGCCAACACATAATATTCATCAGATCGTGTAAGTAGCTAATCAAATAGTTATTAAAATGGGAGTTCTTAACACATTATCCCATAACAAAGCACTTAATTTTATTGTGTCTTGGTTTTCTTGGAGCACTTTAGTGCAGTCTAGAGCTTCCTCATGAGGGGAAGAGGAGGGCAGACACTGGTCTCTGTGGTGCCCAGTGACAGGACTCGAGTAAATGATGTGAAGTAATCTCATGGAAGGCCAAGATGGATATGAGAAAAAGGTTCTTCACCCAGAGGGCACTGGAAAAGGCTCCTCAGGGAAGTGGTCACAGCTCCAAGCCTGAGAGAGTTCAAGAAGTGTTTGGAAAATGCTCTCAGGGATGGTGCTATGCAGGCCCTGGAGTTGGACTTGATGATGGCCCCGGGTCCTTTCCAAGTCAGGATAATCTGTGATTCTCTCAAGTGTTGGTAGGAACCTGATACTGTGGAAAAAGTTTATCTGGTCTTTCTCCAGTCTTTGGGTGACAGCACCAGTTTCTAATTTCATTATATGTAGTATTCTGAGGCCACTAAATGTTGTCTGATACGTGTCAATCAATATATGTCCCTTATCTCACAGCTTTAAGTTGTCTGTGTATCATTCATTAGACCTGATGAACTGGATGTGTGGGTATATATCACATTATGTATATGGTAAATTGTTATGTATACACACCATATTTTTTTACATGCATATATACACATATATGTCTATCATTTTTGTTGGTTATGTGTACATGTATTTGTACATTTATATATATTCATATAAAAATAAAAAATCCATTTGGATTTCTTAAGCCTGCTTGTGATAATCCAAACCTGTATCTGATAATCTGGGTCAAATCAGGAAGAAAGAGAGGAGGTTAATAGGAAACATGCTGAAGATAGGGATGGACACTGGTAGGCAATATTACAAAGAGGGATAAACAGTTAAAAGCTAGAAGGACAAGTTAAAAGTATTGTTATGAGAGAAGGAGCTGCAGAAATGAAATATTCTAAACTGTAATCAATGGGAAGATGATTGGCAATGTAAGATCTGCAGTTTTGCAAGAACCGCTTGCTGTCATTCTGAATAGAAGTAACAGAAGATTTTCTGATGTTTTTTTCAAGACAAGTTTAGAAAGTGTCTAAACCAGTGCTTTTTCAAAAAAAACTATTTTCTGTCAACAGCTGCTTTTCAATTTCACTTTAATTAGGTAATATTATTGACAGAAAATTTTGAAATTGCTATACTGAATCAATTTGACAATTTTTTAAAGTAAAATATTTCAGTTTGGCAGTTTAAACAATTCCTTTGGAAGCTAAAGGTATCTACAGCTCAAAAGCAGCTAATATAAAAATGGAAGTTTTAGAAGTTTTGGAAAGGGGAGAATTTGAGAAATTTCTCAGATTTCAACTATTGGTTTGTTCATATTGTTCCTTTGCTCTTGTGTTTGATGGTTTCCACTGTGATATTACTGAGAGTTTTACTGCCATATTGTTAGGCATACATTTACCTCCTTCTACCTGCCTGTGGCAGAGGGTTTGAAATTAGATCTTTAAGATCCCTTCCAACCCAAATTGTTCTATGGTTCTATGATTCTCTGACTGTTCCTGATAACAGCTATCTCTGAGACATCAGTGGTGATGCCAAGGTTATATTGGTACTGAAGAACATGTCAAAGGGTGACACTGGACTCTAATAGATGCTTTAGGAATATTGTTTATTCCAAACTGTTTAGATAAACAGTTCTGGATGTTCCTCACAAAAAAATTAAAAAAATAAAAAACTTGAACATCTGCATGCAATGAAGAAAGAAGTGCAGATATTTCAATCAGATGCTAGTGTAACTGCTTCTTAAAGCCCTCCTCTTATCTGCTCACCCGGGGCCAGGTCAAGATACATGCTAGCAGTAAGATAGGCCAACCAAGGAGTCATCTGACTGCAGAACTGGAATAAGAAAGGATGGCATATAGTGCTGTTTCATGCTTCCAGTTGGAAGGAGGCATCAGAAGTGCAAAGGCTTAGGGAAAACCCTCTATTCTTTGGCTCTTAATTCATTAGGGGTCTTCCATGGGAAAGAAAAAAAAAAAAAAATAGATCTTGTGATGTGAAGTTCTGTTGGGTTTTGCTTATTCCCCTCCCTTGCCTGTTCTGTGCCCATTCATTACTCTTCCATGGTCAGTGCTTCAAGTACTCCAGGTGAAAGTTCCCTTCTCTAGGTTTGGCACTCATTTTCCAAGTGAGTTTATTTACCAGTCTTCTCTCAACCCCAGTCTTCTACACAAAATACACATCATCACATGAAGTGGGCTTGCAAAATAGTCTTCTCAAAATAATGTACATCAGAGCCTCTCTGGAGAAATATTCATGCCTGTCTATCTACATGAAGATTTTACAGCAGCTTGTCCCGAGATGTTTTTTTGTGCTTCTGTTCTATACAATCTTAAATATTTAATCAGGTCTTAAAACACAGGATTCTATCAATGTACTTGAAGTTGGAATGGGGGGGTTCTCCCTCCTGTAAATTTATAGTTTTCTCTGTCAATTACACAGCACCTCTACTTTTTTGAAAAATTCTGGATTTTTAAAAAAACTTATTTTCGAGCAAAAAAAAAAAAAGAAAAAGAGCCAAAATGTCAAACACAAAGTGTTTCTGCACATTATTTTAGATTCCTTGGTCACCTTCAAGAACTAGCTAATGACAGCATGCTGCAGACAGCCGGCCTCCTAAATTACACCATCGACTTCCTGTCTGTTCATGTGGGTAACATTCTTGGACACAACCCCCAAAGTGACTCATTTCTTAGAATAAGAAAAAAGAGTGTGGCTTTGTGAGACAGAGGAACTTTAAGTCCCTTTAAGAAGAGAATAGTTAATCTCAGCAATCTGTTCATAGGGTTAAGAAAGCTATTACTGGAAAGAAGATAATTTTTATAGATTTTTTTTCTTTTTTTTTCCCCTCCCTCCCCAAGTTGCAAATATGTTTTTTGGTTTTTTTCCAGAGAATAAAGGCTTGTCCATGCAGTCATAAGCCTACTCCTATCAGTGGTGGTTTGGGAGGGTTTAACACAGGCTGTATTATGTGTTGGCTGTAGCTGTCCACATGTGTGGTTTAGTGAATTTCTACCAAAGGCCAGCACTGCAAGCATCACTGGGCTTGTGATTTTCCCCACAGGCCAGGTTGCTTCTGTCACAAGCACTGTGTCTTTGGCTTCAAAGGTGGACTCTGAGTGCCCTACAGGTAATGGGGAGCAAATGCCTCTCTGGGAGAAAACATAATTAAAATAAAATCCCTGGCACATGAGGGTGTGGTCAGTAGGGAGTGCCAGTTTCTTTACCAAAATTCCCTGCTGTTTTGGCGGCTGCAGAGGCACGCAAATGATGTCTACACCTAGGATAAATGTTTCCCAAAGCACTGAATTTTGTATCTAGCCATTATTGTGATGTCGAAAGTCCAGGTCATTCCTGAAATTGCTCTCTCCGCCTGCTCCCTGTGAAGGAATCTGCTCTGTGAGGTGTGTGGTCGTCCTTCCTCTCTTCCCCCAATTCCAGGCTGGTCTCCAGGCTCTCCACCCAAGGAATGTCACCCTTGTCTACAGCAGACCAACAAACACATGGTGGAATTTTGAATGGATGTTTTTTGGGTTCTGCAGGCACTGGAGGGAGTTGTATCTTTGTGCATTTCAGATTGTTGGGCACACTCGACTCCTTCCCCATCCCCTACTTCTGCAGGGAAAAACCATCACCATGCTGCTGTCAGAAAACGCTCCCCACCTTACCTCCATAGGGCTGTGTTCCCTATGAACCTCTGAAATGCTTCCCTTGTCCCTTTCCTACATCTTAAATTGTAGATGAGCATCTGGACTAAATTTAGAGGCTTCTCATCTAGTTTCTTCTGCCTTTTT
>VXBS01002367.1:69749-90841 GCA_013400255.1 Sitta europaea | reverse complement strand
AAAGTACTGCAGCAGTAATAAATCTGAGATCACAGAAAGTCCACTGCTGAAAAGAATTAATCTTGATGTGGTTTAAGCCTTGTGAACCTGTTTCTGTGGGCCTTCTCGTTGATATTTGGGGATTATTAAGGATATACCACAATTTTTACTACTGTAAAGAAGGAAAAAAACCAAAACAACAAAATCAACCATGTGATCTCTCAGAAAACAAGTGATGGAGGTGTGTTCATTTTAGAAATAGTATTAGTGTTCCTGGAATTATTGCAAATAACTTGAAATAAACTAACATACACATCATCAATTTATAAATAATTGTCTCCTATTTTATTTAGATTTATACAATATTAATTGTAAAAAGTCCAATAATGGCAAGTACTGTGGAAAAAACCTTTTTATTAGGAAACTATGTACTGGAAATTTATTCTGTCTCTGAGCTGTGTGAACACGTTCACCATTCAGTGTAAAACAATGCAAATACTCAGGTTGTGAAAGGTCGTTTTCTCTCCCTGCACTTCCTGAATGTTGCCATAACTGGATTTTCAGATTAACTTCTGTGGTCTGAAGCTATACACAGCAGAAGAAATTGCAGGCATCTTTTAAGCTGAGAGAGTATTTTTAGATGTTTTGTGGGCTGTGTATCAATTATTTTATAACATAGAGTTAGCACAGAATGTATGAAATATATTTAGTGCCTTTTGAGAATATTTTAGGAGCATTGATTCTGACACATGGAATATAGTTTACAGAGATGTGAGTTACATCATTATAAAATTACATATTGGGTAAACACCACCACAAAAAATAAGCCAACAAAAAAACCTGTGAACAAAATTGTTTGAACCCTGCCCTGAGGTATCCACCCTTGAAAAGAGTGGAAGCTTTCACGACGTGTCCTTTGCTTTCCTTTCAAAGAAAGCTTTTGGAGGATTACACAACCTGTGATTTTTCTATAAATTATTTTTGTATCAATGGCTATGTTACTGCCAGTTGCATTACTAGCTGACTGTTCCTCTAGTCTTAAAATATCTTTCAGACACGTACCAGTTTCCTTGGCTTCCAAAAAATTATGTAGGAGAAAGACCCTGTTGTTTGTTTTTTTTCACATTTTGTTTTCCTTATAGAAAAAGGTGAAATGTCTTGGTAAGATGAGGTTCTACAATTCATTTTGATTTAAAAAAAAAAAAAAAAAAGAAGAAAGAAACCAAGCAGAATTAATATATGTCTTAATATGAATAACTGAGTTATTAAACCCAGGTCGATGTTTCCCTAAATGTCATTGCAGTCAGTGGGTGGAGAGGAGGGAATTTCCAGCTTTCCTTCTGTTTATTGGTGACTGAGTACATTGGTTGCATAAGAGTAGCTATGGCTTTATACTGGTAGCATTAAAAAAAAAATAAAAAAAATTAAACAATTCTCTCTACTCACAAAGAATAGCTAGGCAAACTAAGAATGGAAAAACCTTCCCCAAATTATACCAGCCTTGACAGATGTGCCAGCATGGGAAGCACAGGTGAGCTCTGTGAGGACTGTGAGCTCTGTGAGGACAGAGAATGCAGCTGCATATCTCAAAACACTGTTAAAGAGAGAAGTTCCCATAGGATAAGCCACCACAGCAGAAACTTGAGACAAGTGCAGATGGCAAGGCAGGGAGGCTTGAATTCCAGGTCTAATGAAGGTGAAGATTTGGAATTAGCCCACTGGACAAAATTTTACTGTACAAACTATGGGAACTTAAAATCTATCAGGACAAAAATTCACATGGCAGCAAACTGTGAGAAAGGAAACAAGTGGTTACACAGATGCCAGCCCAAGCTGTGGGAATGGCTTTTTCAACCCACGGATCCTCGGGACTTGGCTGTAACAAAGTGGTGCCTCCAGGAGAACCACTCCAGGACACCCACCACTGAAGTCTAAGGAGAGTGAAGAAGGACCAGTGGGATGCTGTGGGAATCCACATGTTGTGATATCTTTCTACCTGATCTCTCTCTCACTCTCCTCCATGCCCCTACTTTTCTCTTGTTCCATTCTGTGTCTCTACTTCACATTTACTGTTACACAAAATCTGCATTATTGACTCCTGCATGTGGTCTTGTTTGCCACTTAATGCAGGCAGAGGCATCTCTTATATCATAACAAGCCCTACAAAATATCCAGGACGTGGTTTCAACAATGATATTCCTTGCAGTCTCAGTCCTGTTCTATTCAGTGGCAGTCAGTATTTGGATGCCTGATGCAACAGAATCCAAGCTATGGACCCAACAGAATACCCTGAATATGGGTTCTTATATGGCAGTAAATCAGCCATGTTGCTTTTTTCTCAAAAAATAAAAATAAATATAATTTTGAGTTTATTATAAGTATTTAATTTTGAAACCAGTCTGAAAAAGTCATCAAGCTGGTGTTTTTCCCCTTTTAAATAAATATGAAGGCCAGTGAGATTCCCAGGGAGGATGCTTTCTTTGTCCACCACCCTTTTGTGTGATTTTCACCAGGAAGCCATGGTGATACACCCAGAAGAATTTCTTGTCTTTTTCAAGCTTGGTCATTCTCTTTTGACAAGAAGTGCAGTGGGGAGGCTCACTGGTGGTGTAAATCATCATTTCTACCTATAGAAACCATGGCCAAATTTACACCTGTGCTTGCAGATTTAGTGCCTAACTGTACAGGTGCCTGTTTGCAGAGACCATTGACCCTTTCACTGCACTTATGCAAACCCTGGCTGGATACTCATTTTGCAGTCACCACTCAGATGAAGGTCTAGTAAATGGAACGTCTCTGAATCAAAAATTTTCCACTTAGATCTCAGGAGAGTTCTAGTAGTGACTTCTTCTGGTTGGAAACAACTATTCTTAGATACTTTTAAAATTTCTGCTTTCAAAATGAGCCATAACGTCTCACTTGCTAAAACAAAACAAAACAAAAAGCTCGTAAAAATGTAACTATTCTGTCACACCTTACAAAAAGGTAGCACTGTCAAATTTCACTGAGTTTTCAGAATGTTATTTCTTCTAACCAGAGCAACTGACCCATCCCTTTTGATAACCACTGGGGAAGCTGAAAATATCTACTAGAAAGTCACTTCCTTATCCTGAAGTGTTGCATCTCCTCTATTAAGACCACAGCTAAAAGCAGTCAGGTCTGCCCTCAAGGCAGAGCTTGGTTAAGCTTCACCAGACTCCTGTGCTGCTGCCAAGCAATCCCAGCACAGTCCTGTGTTCTGGGCTGAACCTACAGGGACCTCTATACAGCTAGGAACTGTGTGGGGACTGAGCTCTATAATTCCTGAGGCGAAAACTAAACTGAGAAATGTTTTGCAGGAATATATTTAATTTTGTGAGGACTCAGACACCATAATAAGATCATATTATAGAGAAATATGATCATATCATATAAATAGATCATATTATATATGCATACAAATCACAGGAAGCTGTCTGGTCTTCTTGTTCTCCTGTATAAAAAAAGCAATGATGTCCTCGGCTTGCATATGACAAGGCTAGATTTCTCTGATTAATATTATGAGACTGCATAACATTTCTCACTGTCTTCTGTACAGGACCTGTCTTCAGCAAACATTGTGCAATTTGATGGATCCTTTCATAATCTGTGCAGATAATCATAAACAACAGCCAAAGGCTTTTCTCTTTTTTTTTTTTTTTTTTTTTAATAATTTTATTTAATTATAATAAATTAAAATTAGTTATTTTCAAATTAAATTGACGGCATGTTAAACTGTGACACATTTCCTTCTATTTTAGCATAGAGAAGCATTTGGTTTTCAGTAGCCCAGAAGTAATTCTTAAAGATCAGTTGCAAGGGAATAAAAATGCAGAGAAATTACTGTAGATTCCTACTTACTACTACCCCACTTGGCACTCAGATTCAGTTCATGCTGTGCAGAAGACATGGCAGAAATACACACAAGCATCAGATGAACTCATCTAAAAGTAGCAACCAAGGAGGAATAATAAGAGAGAGGACAGAGAGGACAAAGCCATCTATGGAGACTTTAGAGCTTCTTGGAGTGCGTAAAAGGGCTACAGGAGAACAATTCTTGTTGTTCAGGTGGTGAGACACTGGCACAGATTGTCCAGAGAAACTGTGGTTTTCCCATCCCTAGAAGTGTTCAGGACAGTCTGGATGGGGCTTTGAGCAGCCTGGTGAAGAGGAAGATGTCCCTGTCCATGGAAATAGGGTTGGAATTAGATAACCTTTTGGGTTAATTTTCAAAGCAGACAATTTTATTATTCTATATGCATCTCTCCTACAAACCTGACTTTTACCACAGGACGTTTTGAAATAGATGTAGTTAACTATACTTGGAGCTTTCCAGTAATCTACCTCTAGTGGAATATCACACAGACAACAGTAATAAAGACACTTGTCTCCAAACCAGCTTGGTAAGTTTGAGTTTGCTTTGTTGGAAAAGTTATCGCTACTTATTATCACTTCTGCTGAATTCTCAGCTAACCTGGAATTATTTCTGTATGTGCCATCAGTTTTCTTCTTTATGGCAGAAATCTGGGCCTTGCTATGAGGCCAAGAGCAGAGAAATCTGGACAACACTTTCCTCTTCTTTCTACCTTCACATTTTTTAGGACTTAACTGAGTAGCTAGAGGGGTGAGAGAATGTGAACTTATTACCTGGCTACAGGACAAGTGTCTCTAACAACCCTTCCAGATTCACTCCAGGTCAAGAACATGTGTTAAAGGAGAAAATGAAAATAAATATAGGAATTCAGGAACTTAGAAGATTTGCCCCTCTCTGGATGATTTGATCAACATATTTTCTTTTGGTGGAAATTTAAAATTATGAAAATTGAATAGTGACCTTAACCGAAAATTCAGGGTTTAGGAGGTGATCCAATGGCTGGTCTTCCATGTTTACCAGTCAAACTGAAGACTTGTCCTCTTTCTGCCTATGTATTTTTAGTATACCTTTCCATCCACATTATATTGCAGATGTTGGTAGAAATTTTAAAGGCTTTGGTAGGCTTTAAAATCTATCTTCAGAAGAAGCATTTCTGAACGTAAAAGCTTTAATACAAAGGCAAATAAATTTGTGACTTGGAGAAAGCAGGATTTGTCATGCTCTGAGTATGATGGTTTATTTAGCTGTTTAGTGTCATGGTTATGTTCATTGATCTCGAGTTAGATACATCACAGATAAAATGAGAAGTATGCAACAATGCTGAAAAAAATAAATATCATTTATTATAATGAAGATCTATGTGAGAGTTAGTTCCACAAATATTCACTTATCACAATGCTAGATACACTAACTGTCATAAAAGAATTAGTTGGGACATGACAATATCTCGTGTTGAAACAGAATGGGTACAGCTGTCTTGTCAGTGCTTTCTTGGGGCTACATATGGAACAATTTTTCAGCCTATTCCATGTGGCACATTAGCTATGCTGAACTAAAATACTATTACAACCTTAAATGTATTGAAATGTTGAGAAGGGAGCACTACTTCTGCCTTGGTTATTCTTTTGGTCATTAAGAGATAAGGATCAGGAGCTGAAATTAAACAGTACATTTGTCAGAAGAGATAGATTTATTTGCCAGCACATAAATTTCAGATTCTAATTCTTTCTGAAGTTTGAGTTTCTGAGTAGTAGCAGCATCAACAGGGACCTCAGGGTGAGGAGCTCCTCCCAGTGTGGTAAGCAGCTGGTTTGCACTGTTCCACCTCAAGCAATGTTAGCTGCTAGGACATCTTCCATGTGAATTTCAGGCTTCCAGATGTGACATCAGGTAAGGTGGCAGCAGTGGTGCTGTGCCCATGCCCAGCTGTGCTTCCCCAGCTTGTGGTGCCGCAGGGTGAGACCTCTCAGTGCACAGTACACTTCACAGCTGGGCACAGGAGCTCAGACACACCTTGGAGCAGATTTCCCAGCCAACACAGCTGCTCCAGTCTGCCCACGGCCAGCAGAGACCCCCTACTGCTGTGCTGGTGTTGTGCTCTGCACAGATCTCATGGCTCTCGTATCTCAAGCCAGGGAGTTAAATTTAGCAACACAGCAGACAAGCATTTCCCTTTCTCCAACAGGCACAATATTGAGATTACTGGGCCTTGTCTTCCCTGCTGCATTCAATGGCACAATATTTGTAGTATGTCCCTTGCAGCTCTGTCCTCATTATTCAACGTATCGTGATTAAGCCCAGCTCAGGCAGGTTCAGTTCAAATATTGCACCACCTGTTGAAATCACAGCCAGCTTCTTGGCTCCTGGTATGGAAATTATAGGATGAGAGGCACTTTCCTTTCCAAAAATGTCAGTACAAATGAGCAGACTTTGTGTTGCATGTTGCTTATCATGTACTTCATGCATGCGTGGGACCTCTACTTGTGTGGCTTTGGAAGCAAACATGGAAAAAAAAATGTGGAAAAAAGCAATGTTACTGCTTCCCTGACTGAAAGATGGAAAAAACCACAGTTCCACCAGTGCCAAAACCATCTGGTTATATTGAGAAGGTATGAAGAAAACAGTATAGGCTTTTCTCTGTGATTGCCACCAGAAAGGTGCAATAGGAAGGGTTGCACTGTTCTAACATGACTTGGTTTGGAAGTACTTCATCTGGTAAGAACTTTTCTTGATACAAGACAGCAGGTACTAGCAGCAGAGCCATCACTTGAGAACCTACCACACAAAAATTAAATTTGCACAGGACACAAGGTCTACATTGATAAGACAGAGAGAAGGCAGAAACACGAAGAAATTTGTATATAGTCTGATGATGCTGAGCCAATATACCGCTTTTAGGGTCCTCACTATTATCTCTTATTTAGAACAAAACACTGGGAGAAAAAGGGAATAAGTGAAACAAGCAGACAGAAAAAGAAAAAAGGAACTTTGGTCAGACTACTAAGAGCACAATTAAGAGCTCTCATACTGCGGATATGATAGACGTGAGTTACCAAAAGTGTAATCTTGTAAAAACTGAAAGCTTCCTTCATGTGGGAAATACCAAAACACTTGCTTCACATGTTGAAAAACAACAACAAAAAAAACCCAAAAAACAAAAAACAAAAAGCAAAAAAGAACCAAACAAAAGCAAAATTTGAATGCATCACATCCTTTTCCAAGGGTTTGAAGTACCTGTAAAGGAAGAAGAGCTTACATGGATTGAATAATTGAGTCCAGGAAGAACGGGCTCTATCATCTTAAGAATTTTTATGAAACTCAATTGTGCATAAACTGCATGAATGGTTAAGAACACACTTTACATTCTGAGGTTTTTCTAAACAATGGAAAATAAAAAATAATACATTCTTTGTTATGAGGTTAATGGTATGGCTTCATGACCATACATGTTTTACAGGGGTGGGAGTTGGAGGAGAGATTAATGATGTCTAGGAGAATAGAGAATATTTCAGTGATATAGAAAGCATTGCTGAAAAATCCTCTAATGAATCAAGAGCAAAATTTCCTTTCACCTGTGTTAGGAATGAAAAGGGAACAGTTCTTGCTACCTACTGGGGGGCATTTTTGAAGAAATGGATGCTAGATATTCTTCATTGCTTGCTGTGTCATCAAAATTATGATTTGTGTCTCTGAGGGAAAAGAGCTCGCATTCCTTTAAATTGGTTTTCAAGATAAGGTTTGTCAAGCATCTTGCTGCTGAGGTGGGTACCAAAAACATCCCATCTCATTTCTGTGGTTAGAAATGGGGATCCTGACCTTTGGCTGCTCTAGAGCTCTTTACTGCCTCCCACCCACCCTGCTCCAGTCATGTGCTTGGGTGCCAGGCTGGTTTATCTGGATGATTGCCACCAACCCCTTTGTCAAGGCTGGCAAAGGTGGAAAACAGTAATATGGTGATTTGAAGAGTTTCCTAAAGCAGAGCAGTCAGCTTTTACACAGGCTGTCTCAGACAGTTTTCATGGCTGTCTCAGGGTGCATGAAATTTGGTGGTGCCCAGAACCATCTTTGTCACTGCTGACTCTGGAACTGTGTGCTTGTATTTGATTTAATTAAAATTAGAGGACCACCTGTGGAACTATCAATTCTCTGGCCATGGCAGAATAAATTTGGATTGGGATTATTCACTGATTTACCACATTAGTAGAGTTCTGGAATGATGATCTCTGGCTCTGTTGATCCCCTGCAACAGAGACCAGGGACCAAATCTACCTCCTTCTGCACATCTGTCCTGTGTGATGCATATTAGTCATAGCTAACATCCCATCTTCTTCCCATCTTGTCCCTTCTCCTCTCCCATCCTTATGCTCTACTTCCCTCTCCTCCCCACTCTCATCTTCCACTGGACTACCAGTCTTCCACCTCCACATTCTCTGTTTCTCCTAAAATTTTTCTCTCCTTTTTGGACAACCATACTCTCCAGAGTATATTTATTTCATTTGCACCAAGGGGCAATGATAAATGCACACTTGTTCCTGATCCTCTTTTTTTATTCCCTTTCTGGTCCCAGGTAAACAAGGCAGATGATCCAGTGTTTGTCATATTGTATTTGTTTTGTGCGGAAGCTGGTAGAAAAGCCACAAAGTTTGATATTTTTGCAACTAAAATAGTTTCTGGTTTTAGCCTTTCAGATATTTTGCACTGGTGGTCAGAAAACAAGACAACCAAAAAATCGTAATTCTCCCATTTATGTCTGCATTATTGCCTTATTGCCTGATATCAACAATCTTCAATGTTTTTACTTTTTTTTATATATTTATAATTAACATTTACCAGTTAAAAGTAATTGAATGTGCAAAATTATGGGTTTATATCTTGTTTTCATTTCATTCTTTAAAACACTTTTAATTATAAAAACACAATGTTATAGCTACTTTAACGGATATCCTGGAAACAACAACCATTAATTTTAGGATTTTTTGTAGTGAAAAACAAAAAAATATATGGGACAGCAGGTGTCAGTCCATCCCACCACTCTGAGAGCAGTTGTTTTTTGGTTATTTTTTTTTTTTTTTGTTGTTGTTAATGTCTTCTTTGTTTAAAGAAACCTGTCTGAAATGGAATTAGGAAAAGATCTCAAGGACATGGTGGTAATGCTAAAGCCCTGTCCCATGGCCACTATCGTGCATGGTCTTTGTTGAAGGCTCTGGAAAATGACTCAGAAGATATTTGCTAAATATCTATGTACAATAGGCTTCCCTTTTGTCCCTGTGTCAGTCACCAAGGGTAGCTTATTAAATGTTAAATTCAAAAATCACTTCAGTTACTTAAAAAGAAAACTAATCACTTGTCTCTCTCTGTGACTCTTTTCCATGTTTTCTTCTATCTTTTACCTTGTGCATTTAAGACTTGTCACGACAGGCACTCTTACTATATGTTTGTAGAATATGAAGGAAAATGCCTGGGTGGAACTCATGACATATTGCTAAACAAGAAGTAATGAATGAGTTAGTAATTATAGCAGATGGCAGAGTTCACCCAATTTTTGTGTGTTATCTGAAGGACTAAATTTGTTGTTGAAAATACACCTCTAATTTTTAAGGTGTTTTTTGGATAATTCACTTCCCAATACTATTTAGCTCTGACATTTCATTACACTCATTCACTGATCTCAAGTCTATATTTCCATCATTCTCTCTGTTTTTTATCAATGCTGTATTTACTCTCTCTCTTTCATTCTTACTGTAATTGTGCATGAAGTCTTTGGGAAAGTTATGTTTTACTTTTCCATGGATGAAACATAGACTGAATGTATGATGGCAGGGTGATTCCTCTTGACCTGTTGTCTGAGGCTGCAGGGGCAAGAATAAACCCATAATAGACCTCAGGAGACTGAAACACCAGGCCAAGGTCACGCCAAGTGTGGTGTCAGTGCTTCCTTCCCCCATCTCTATCAAAATTGCAGGGGACTGACAGGGTGGGTAGCAGGCTGGGCACAAGTGTAACTTTGAAGTGAAGCCTCACTGTCTTCTTGGGTCCTTCAACTGAAGTACAACCAGAAAATTACGGATGTGAATATCTTACCCAACTTGGCATTTCTTAGGCTGAACCTTGGAAAGCAGCCTCAGTCCCTTTGGTCTGAGAAAGTAAGACTAGCAGACCCAGCAAAAACCACTACGATGGTGAAATCACTGGAGAAGATGATGCATGAAGAAATATGTGAGGAACTGGATTTGTTCATTCTGAAGAGAAGGTGGCTTGGGGAATTCTAATTGCAGCCTTCCAATAACTCAGAGGTGTTGATGGAGAATAAGTTATCCTCACTTCACAAGAATGCATGGTGCCAAGACAGGATGCAGTAGGCATAAGTTTCCTGAAGTAGAATTCTGCCTAGGTATTAAAAATATTCTTCACAATGAGAATATTCAAACACCAGATATTTCACCCAGCAGAGTGCTGGAAGATCGTCTGGTAGATATATTGACTTGATGTGGCCCTACTTTCAGTGTGAGATTGGATCCTATGAACTGCAGAGATTTTTGTAACCTGAAGTTTTCTATACTTATGTATTATTCAATATTTCTTTTATTATTCACATTGTAAATACATTCATCCTCTGACTTCGTGCCTAAGTAGAGCTATGATTTTTCCAATATACAGGCATTTAAGGCATATTTCTATATAATGCACTTTCCTTGAAAGAAATACTGAATTAATATTTTTGTTTTTCCAGAGAGAATGTATGTGATAGCACCTATACATTTCTTGAGGAAGGAGTAAAGCTATACAGCCAGTATGGTGTTCTGAGTCTTTTGTATTACCTCCCTGACTCAAATTCTTCCCCTAAAGAAAGAGGTGCATGTTCAACCTGGTCTGTGTCCCTTTACCTTTGATGTAAACTCTCTAAGACAGTACAGTCTGAGCACATTACTCTGCTTTGTGTCAGATATCACTACTGCAGTGGAAAAATATGTCAAGACTGAATGTCATACCTTTGGGTAGCCTCATGTGTTTCTGACATGAAATCCATTCTTTCAGCCTGAAAAATGAACACTTCTTCAAAGTCTTCTGAAGTGCCTGGTTTGTCTTCAGCACATTTTAGATATTTAGGTTACAGCACACCAACATCATCAGCCATGACTAATAAATTGTTTACACTGAGAAAATCTTTGCTAAGTACAAGCCTGCATAGCAAAGTGTTCCTGCAGTGAAGACATTTGAAAGACATTTTAATTCCTTGGCACCACGAAGAGGGCATTAATCTTCCTTATGATTTCCTGTATTGTAACAAAGAAAAATATTTTTAATGTGCAAACTTCATTAAATCAATCATCCTTGGGAATTTAGATACACAGTGTGATGAAGGCAACAACTTTCAATACCTAGGGGCAATTTTTCCATATGTTTTGGATGTTGGGTTTCAGGAAACAAACATTTTAACGGATTTTTGGCCCAATTTACAATAAAACATTTTAATTTAAGGATGCCTTACTCTGGGTTAAATAACATAAATTTCCCACCTAATTAAAATGGAATATCAACCTGTGTTTGGTGTTTTCAGTGTATAGTCAGGATGATTCTGGAGAAGATGGTCTAAGCTATCAATTACTTAGTGCAATACGGTACAAAGTATGACAATTATTGAAAGAAACCATGGGCTTTTAGTCATTCTTGAATTTATTAAAATTTTTATGCAAGTGTTTCAGTTATTGCATTTCTTCAGCTCCTGGGATTTAGAAAGGAATCTTTATTCAATAACAAATTTATACAACCTAAACTATTTGCAAACCTGGAATTCGGTTCTTTATTTGGAGAAAATAAAAGTGTAATGCTACTTGAAAAAGCCAAAGATTATGTCATTTTGCATCACAAAGAGATGGCTTACTATGTCTAATCCTCAGGCATTTGTCAAGCCTAGGCTTCCCATGGGAGAACATTTTTACGGAGTGCCATAGCCTTTAGAGCAAACTAGGACATTTGATGTATTTCCACATGGATAACAGCGTTACATGACATCTAAGTAAACTTACATAATCTATTAATTGACAGGTTAGATCTGTCTGGCTCAAGGGAAATGGACAACTGTGTGAAAGCTGGGGAAAGGTTAGAGGACAAATGTCAAATGTCCCTAGGTTAAATCTCATGAGACAACTAGAAGTCCAGCATTGTTACCTGGATTTAGGCTTATATCATGATCTTTTTCCATTCTCTCATTTTGAGAAACAGGTTTTTTGCAAATAGAATAGACCATTGGCACTCAAAAAAGATGATCCATTTTTCCCTTTTAATTCTGTGGCTAGTATAATATAATTTCAGAAGATTTTAAGAGATGTTTAATGTATTTGTATAATAAGGTCTCTTTACACAATTTTACATCTGCAAATATTTATGCACCCCACTATATAACAGAGACTCAGGAAGCTTTTTATCTCTCTGCTGCAAAGCATCTCAGTTTAAATGAATGCAATTAGAAAAAAAAGAAAACAAAATAGGGACTAGGAGGCAGTCTGCATTTTAAGTCTACAATTTAAGATGATTTAATGACTTAGCTAAGCTTGGTAAACTACTGAGTAGAGATTTTTTTTTTTGAGAGAACCTGGCAGTATTAGGCATTGCCTTCTTAAGAAGTTAAAACATAAACTTTGTATAACCTTTATATTCATCATCTTCTTCATTTGTTTATGAAGTACTGTCTTAAGCGAGTAGCTGGTGTCAGAGCATGAAATATAATTTTAGTCTTCATGCAGACTTGAGGATGACACACAAAAAGAATGGGATGAGAAGGCAGATAAAACTTATCCATGATGCTAGAATTCCTTTTAAAAACTAAAATTTGCCCCTTATGACCTCACCCACTTGGGTTTAATTTGGTTGTCTCTTTCATCTGTGACTGAAGTAAATCTGTCCACTTCTGGTCTACAAGGACAAGGAGCTCACATATTCCAGTATTGAAAGAGCAGAGATTCTCAAATTTTGAGCTCAAGCAACACCTCCTGGACATCTCCATCCTGGCTACCATGCAGAGGTCATGCAGCACCTGCTAAGGAGCCCCAGACAGTTTGGTTTAAGTATCCTTCATTCTGTATGAGCAAAGCAGCATTCATGATCCTTTGTCTCACTGAAGAAAGTACATCATCTCTGACCCAAAAGACCGGGCACCATTATGAAAAAAACATCTACTGGGATCTTTGCCACCATTTTCCTGGTGACACCAGTCTGAATCTCTTTCCTCAGGTCCAAAAGCAAAGGTGATTGGTGATGATGAGTCCCTCTGTGAAGGCGTTAAGACATTCTGCATCTGCAGGAGTGAGGAATGTCAGCCCATATGTATGGGAAGCGTCTGTGAAATGGCTGATGTGTTTACAGTTCAAACCCGACCTATTTTTCTGACTTATACCTTGTGGGCTCATGCCTTTGTCTTTATAAAAACAATATCTAGACCAAACCTGAAGAGATGGTAGTCTAGCTGGTCTTGGCATCTTCCACTGTCAGATTTATCATTATTTATTAATTGAAAACAAATAAACATGACTAATTGAATTGAATGAAGCTCCTGTTCCTTCCTGATATGTACCTTTATAACATCTTTTTTATCAAAATCAGTAACAAATTATGCTATTTTCACCACTATTTCCAGTATTTCAGGTGGCAGCAGCAGGACTACAAAAATGGTTAATATCCAAAACATTTAATAATTTCTGCCTCATTATGTTTTGTGGTTGAATTATTAAGTGCTGTCATGTTTAGATTGGGTCTGATGTGAGTTCTGTACCAGGTTTATTAAGGGAAGCATTATAAATACAACCTTCACTCTCACATGACTTCTTGCACTGTATATGTCTTACAGGCTGGAAATTACAGTATTACAAATTGTCTAGGAGTTCATATTTATTAAACAAAAAAAGTTCATATTTATTAAACAATAAAAATCCAAATATGCAATTTTCTGACAATGCTGTCACACTGCAAATCACAGAGGAGCTTCTTAACAGCAAAAAGCACAGGTTAAAAAACCCCAGGAAATAACTAATATAATGATAAAGCATGATGAAAACAAAGGCAGTGGTGTAATTACTGATGAGAAGGCTACTGTAAGACAGATGATAACAAACTGTCACAAAATAAAACAGCTTTATAGAAGCCCTGTTCAATAATGTATTTATTCCTTTTTGGAAAATGTGTCAGGTACAAATTAAGTTTTCTAAATGCATTTTGTAGATATTAAGGCTTGGACTTATTCTAAAATTTAAAGTAATTATAAAAATGTGAGAAAGAAAGTATATCTGTTGAAACTGGTGACGTGTGCCTGATGATGGATGCAGATGATCTGTGACCTCCAAAGGGCTGATGGGGTACCTGGAGTGCCATGGGCACCCAACCCTCCCACAGCTGCCCCTGGTCTGGCAACAAAAACCAACATGATTCCTTGGTGGGAAGAGAAAGACAAAAGGAGATAGTCCTGTAAATGTTATTTATCCCCCCAAACATGCACCCCAGATTATTTTGAACTGGCCCTGCTGCAATTCCCTGACTGCTTTGTACGTTAGTTTTCCAGACTTGACAAGTGGGCTCAGGGCACACAGACACGGGAATACAGCCTCCTTTTTATGATAGCTCACTTGTAGATTACAAGTACTTTAATGTACCTTCAGCCCATAAAATACTGTCATACAGAAATAAAAGCAGCAAAAAAGAGGCAGGCTGCAAATTCACTATGGAGGTTTAGTAATTTGCAGAACCTTTTATTAAATATTTCATTTTGCTGGAACTTACAGGCAATTCTAAAACTGAATTTCAGCACACATTTGCTTTAGGAAGCTATTACATTAATGACTGTGCATGACATGCATGGAGAACTGTAATGTCTTACAGACATGTAGGCAAAACAGTGGATTTCTAGGATCTGAGAAAGTACAAGTTGTAAACATAGTACACTAAAAATACCTTCTTTGTTTCTCACTGGCTGATTTTCAACTCATCTCCTTCCCACACTCTCCTAGCACTTGGTGTATCCCTCCTTAAGCCAGCAATCCTAAGATGCACGAGGTTTGGACATTTCATTCAGAAGTTCTCATGTGGATGCACAAATGAAGAGAAACACAGTAGACTAATGAGAAAACAAATCTGCTTTACACTGCCATACACTACAGCAATGAAGAGCTTGCACAAGATTTATTACTCTAGGGAAAACAATAAGTGAGCCTTACAAAAAGTACTATTGGGGTAACAATTAAGATGTACTTTTGTACTTTTTTTATAAGAGAAATGTTGGGTTGGTGTACACATTTTTTTTTTTCCTTTTGAATTATAATCTTTACTCATGCTACCCTTGTAGACAGCCCACATAAGCTGTCTTACTTTAAATATTCAGTATTGATATTCTTATTTGTCTTTTTCCCAGAAACCTGATGTGGATCCATCTACTGCCATATTCTCTTATTCGGTTATAGAAATATGAAAGATTATTTTGAAAACATTGTTCCATATTGTGGTGGTTTGACCGGAAGTGAGTTTTTTCCGGATTCAGTGGTCAAACCAATAGGTGCTCAGGTTTGAATACTGGCATCTGGTGTGGCCACTGAGGATAAGGATCCGCCTCTGAGAACACAGGGGGTTAAAAGCAGAGAACTCCCAAGAGAACGCTCTCTTGGTTCCGGTCTGTGGAAGAGCCCAGACCTCCCCTGCCCAGCTGCGGGGTGGGCGGGGGAGGGGAAGCCATGCGGCCTGGCCAGGTAGGCCTTGGGCAGAGAGGGGGAGAAGAGTTCCTACAAAAATGGAAGGGTGGAAGAAGAGCAGGAACTCTAAGAGACATCAAGCAACCCTCTTCCCCCCCACCCCTCCCTGGAGAGAGAGGAAAAAAAACTGTGCCTGTGCTACTTTAAAATTTGCTATCAGCAGCGGCGGCACAGCCGAAAGAGAAAGGGGGGGGAGCACCCGGCCGGCTATCAAGCTGTGGGAGTTCTAAGTAGACACCGCTCAAGGTTTTAACCCTTGTCGTAAATAATGGAAACTTTACAAATGCTGTTCCTCCTGAATGTGAAGGAGAAGAAGGATGGAAGTAAAAGAGAGAGAGCTAAGAAAATGTGATGAGAGTCCGTGTAGGTGAAAGACTGTAAGAAGACGCTGAGAAGAATCTTGGGTGGGAGGAGATGATTAGAGTGGCCTTTAGCTGGACTTTTCTTGTATAGCCATGGACGGACCTAGTTTGCTCCGTGACACAGAGACTGTATCTAGGGAGAGGCGTTGGCTTAGAGCCAAGAATAGACAGAGGAGTGATGTGAGCAGAGATACAGAAGAAAATCTCTGTTCTTGAAGCCCCTCGGCCCCAGGGGGTGAAATTTGGGGGGGACTGGTGTCCCGGAATTGGAGACTGTCATTCTTGGAACTGACCAAAGCATCTTTAAAGAAGAAACCCTAGAAACAGTTCTGGTCCATGCGACAGTGGTGAGAGCACTGGACATGGATGGCGAGGTCACGTTATGGTGCAAGAAAGACTCTTATATCTCCTTAAAGAAACTGAGTGTTGATTATCAGAAGAGTGGTAATGGATTGAGAATGAATTATGTAAAAAGAGGGTAACAAGAATGAAAATTCAAGTTTTGTTTTGCTGTGTTGTGTTGAGATCTTGAGTAGGGGGAGGAGAAGTGTTTTTAAGGTTTTCATTCCCTTCTGTGTGTGTTTTTTCCTTATGTATTGTATGTAATAAAGTTTTTCCCCTTTTGTTCTGAAGTTTGGACCTGCTTTGTTCTGTTTTTGGTCACATCTCACAAGAGACACCAGGGATAGAATATTTTCATGGAGGCACTGGCTTTGTGCCAGCGTCGAACCATGACACATATTTATCTGTAATCTTCCTGGGTTGTGCCCTCATGCAAGCATATATTATTCCTTGTGACACTTAGGGACATGGTTTAGTGATGGACCTGGCTTGATGGTTGGACTTGGTGACCTTAGAGGTTGTTTCCAACCTAAAGGGCTCTATAACTCTATAAGGAAGCCCCCAGGAAAAGGTTTAGGTGAACTTGATATGATATGAGTCATGGTAAAGAATATTTCACTTACTCTCCCTTCCTTCTCAGAAGTACCATAGCTTACTTGCACAAAGGAGTTTAGGCAAGAAGTGTGAAAATCATTCATTTAAGCTGCACCATAGATAGTTCCCTCTCTGCCTGCAGAGGTCTGCACAGACGCAGAGATTACATCCAGCTAGCTATCCAGTGGTTATTGGCTTAGGCTGAGAAGACTCCATTCAGCTACCAAAGAAGTACCATAAGATTTAACTCCTTGAAGAGATTTTAGGCACATATGGAAAAAAAAAAGAGCAAGGCAGTTTCCCATATTGCCCATTGGGCTGGTTTGGTTTTCAGCACACAATACTTACTAAGACTGGTACAACTGGCCATTCCTGCCCTGCTGTGTTTAGTGTTTAGTGTCCCATGTTAAGTGGGATCCTCAAGTCCCCTCAACTCCATCAAGGTTTGCATTATGAATGTTGATTTTCTCAGCTTATGCCTTGCTCTACTTGAGACACTTGAGTTTACACCTGTCAGCTGTAATATTCCTGGCTTTCTGCTGTTTATTGATATAAAATACTCCTCAATGAGTGACTTCAAATATGAAAGTTCTGAAAACCATGATGAAATTTCCCTCTTGACACAGCCCTGCTCATCCAGACACTAACAGGGTTTGTAAATGGTTTGTACATGAGTTCAGCTATGCCACTAGTTTGAAAGGACTAGAAAAGAAATTCCTCCTCTTTGCTGTCTCTACAATCTGGGTGCTAAAGACAGTTTTAGGTAAAATTTGGCAGTCATCCAGCAGTTACTCAGGCTTTTGTTTTTTAGGTTTAAGCATGGAGCAGCATGAAGGTAATGTGATGCACCTGAAGAGGAGATGGAGAGACACCACCATACACTTTCCTTTCAGCTCAATTCAAAAATTCATTTGTTGGGTTAGGCTTGTATTCAAAAAACCCCAAAAGTGCACTGTGGATGCATTTCTGTTCATCAGCATCATAAAAGCTCACAATCCAGCAATGCTGGTCATGATTAAAGCAGTCTGAAGCACCACAACCTGTTCAACATGGTACGACACATAGGTATAGTGCCATACTCCTTACTCCTTAATGCTCTTAATTTTAAATTGCATTTTCTTCAACTTAGTGAGAAAAAAATCAAGAAATGCAGGTCAATGTGGAACATCAAAAAGCCACTGATCTCCCCAGAGATGAAGACACAAAAAGTCCCCCCAAAAAAAACCCTTTTCTTTTTTTCTCAGAAGCTTTCAAGAAAAACAAAAGCTGCAGCTCTATTTTACAAAACACACTTAAACAACCTAACACTGAATTATTCATGCCTGTTCTGAAATACAAGCTTTGTAACCCAGAATTAATTGCCCTTAGTGGTGAGTATATCTCTTCTCATTGTAAATACTTTGTCAATTGAAATACAAACATGTTCTGCACAAAAAAAAAAAAGACGTTAACACAAACAGTGTCATAAGCTTAAGAACATTATCACCTTCCTTTTCCTAATGACTTTGGACCAAGTTTTACTTTTGAAGCTGACAGACTGCCTGGATTTTCAGTGGTTTGAAAACTCAGAGCAGAGTTTTTTCCAGTGATCAGATTTTTTTGAGGAAGGAGTTCACTGATTCTGCCAGCGTGCAGACACAGTCTAAATTTGCATTTGTCTTATCAAACTCCCTCTACTAGGATTTTTCTGTAGTTAATAAGAATTTGGTAGGATTTTAGGACTGGATTTCCATGTTGGAGTCCTGTTTCTACCCAGACAGTCACCTGACCATCTGTGGGGCACCTCTTGGAATATATTCCTGAAATCAATGTCACTCCTGGAAATGCTGAGTCCAGAGCAGCTTGCCTCTTGAGTGGTGTGATATAAGAGGACCACAAAAAACCCAAAGTGAAAAAAGAGATTGGGGCTTTACTGAGACAAAAGCAAAATCTTTTGCAGTATGAATATCTATTTCTTGAAATGAAGCTTTACTTTTTTTACTGTTTTCTTGCTTAGGTAAAAAGTGCTTCCTCTGTTGATGCCTAAATATCAAGTGCACTCGGAATCCCATGCAATTGGCTGCAGAGAGAAGTGCTATATTTCAAATCAAGGCCTGTTGCCCAGTGTAGCATGCTAATAAAGGGAAGTTATTTCTCATAAGAAATACCACCTGTGCCCTGTTTCCTTTAACTAGGCTTTTAAGAGTTACTCACAAAATTTCATCTTTCTGCAGAATTCAGGGAAAGTGTCATTTGAGCACTTGTGTTGTGGGTGGTGGGAGGAGAAATGTGACTAATTAATTCCCTGGCTCCTCTGATCCCATGGCTGTCATTTCAACTTTAAGGTCCTGCTGGCACCAACAATCAGATCAGGCAATCATCCATGGCACCATGCAGTTGGCTCTGGTCTTATCCTGGGCAGAGGCAAGGGAGAGAAAAGACTGAGACAGAGGCATCTGAGGATTACTGAAGTGTTTCTTTGCTAGATAGGGGCCTTTAGCTGTCCCATCAGCTCTGGTTAAAACAGTGACTCTGTATGTGGTATGTTTAGTAGGTGTATGTTAAGCTCTGTTCTGTTATTTAAAATGGGAATTTCAGTTGCAAAGAGGAAAGGGAAGTTGGAGGGTGGCTGCTGTGCTCTCCCGGCCAAAGGGGCCATGATGACATGTGTCTCCTTGTTCTTGGCCTTTTTCTCTTATCAATCCCCCAGAGCAGGCTCTGTGGCTAAATGTTTGCCTTTCTGTGTCTAAAATAACTGTAGGTCCAGTCTTGGGTGTTGCTCCAGATTTTTAGCATTTCCCATGGCTGAAACCTATGGCTCCAAATGAATCCTGATATCTGCACACCCTGACACATGCCTTGTTGGCATCACACCTTGTCATTTTCTCTGCCCTCTCATACTCAAAATCCTTTCTTGGGCTTCCAATAGCTCAGATCCAAGTTATGTGGACATTCGGGTCAGGTCTGGGCAAGCTTAATGAAGATGTTAGGGTGTGATGTTAGGTATGAAGTTAAACTGACTTTATTGGGAGGCTCATGCAGCTTTTATGATCTCACCCTGGATATCTACCTGGAAAGCCTTTGGAGGGTGTGCAAACTGAGGTCAGACAAGCATCCTAATCTATTTGTGGGATTTGGAACCATAGCTTTAAGCCAGTTTATAGTGATTTGTAGTCTTAATTTGATGATGTACTGATTATTCCTTATGTGGATAGGGCAAAGCACTTTTCACATACTCTTATAGTTCACTGGCAGCTCAGGTCACCTGGCAAGCATCATAATTATCAAAACATGAAGAGGCTCAGAGGAATGTGATCCTCCTCAAAGGGATGGGAAAGACATGACCTTCTCTTATTTTCTGNTTTTTTGTTTGTTTGTTTGTTTTTTATGTTATTTTTGCTAGAACATACTATAGCCTACATGGGAAGTGGCATGGCACAGATGAGAAATAAGAGTGACAAATGGCTTTCCTTTTATTTGGAGGTATGAAATATTCTGGGAGATGTTGCAAACCTTATTAAGACTCTTATCACCTAATGACTGGTGTATAAATAAAATATTATTTCATCTTACAGAGACATTCAAATGTTCAAGAGCAGCTGATGGGTTTGGACATGCAACTGGCATCTAATTCTCCTGTCTCCAAATATAAGATTGCTTCAAAAATTTTCAGAGTTTGTACATCTAAACCCTTGTGTTTTTGAAAATATCAGCTATTTTTTTACCAGTTAGGTATTGTGGATCCTCCTCTTTAAAACTAGGATTTTTATTCCTCAGAAAAATTACTAGCAATAAAATTAGAGTGTATTTTTTTCTGGTAAAAGAAACACACACTAGATGCGACAACCAGGTGGACAGAAAAGCATGTAAACTCAGGGCCAGAGAAAGATTTAGTTGGATGTCCAAGAAGAAGCAAAAATATGCAGTAGAGTTCACAGTGTTCATTGAGGTTGGAAAGATATAGCAGTGTGTGAGAGCTGCACACACAAGGCACTGAGGATAAACACCACTGGGGTGTATTTCAGTTGTCAGATACTGTAATTGCAAGCTTGATCTCAATCTCATAAAAGAGTGCTATGGGTGGGTTGTTCCCCGTGTAAAAATGTAAATGCTTTCTTTCTCCATTTTTTATAGATAAACAAAGCAGTAGCTTAATATGTGTTATTCCAAATCAAGACTTTTCATGTACTACATGTCTAAGGTATCCTGCAT
>VXBS01002367.1:41511-68689 GCA_013400255.1 Sitta europaea | reverse complement strand
ACTTAATATATATATTAATATATATATATATATCTGTGTGTGTATATGCATGTGTGTATGTGTGTGCATGAGTGTGTCTAATATTCCAGCACCATTCCAGGGTTAAAGGACTGCTTCAGATAAATGTGTTTCAGTAAGAAGCAGCAAATAGCTACTTTCCTATAGCACTATGTAGTTTTCCCATCAAGAAGGGTAAAGACATTTTCACTGTTCTCAAAAAACTTTGAAATGTAAACTTGTTCGATTGATGGCTCCTTCTGGTCCTGGCAGCCTTTTTGATAGCTGGTGCTCTTTCTGGAATACTTGTTAAAAATGTCTCTGTAGCAAAGATGTTGTGTTTTTTGTTGGTGTCTTTTTTTTTTTTTTTTTCTGTGTAATTTTTTTTTTTAAAGTCAGTGCATGGAAGAACAGAGATAGGCTCTTGTTTTCAATAGAGCAGACTGACAGGTGAACACTTACTCTTACTGCCCTTTTACATGATAATAATTTATGAGTTTAGACTGCTTGAAAGCAGTTTTCTTCATTTTAAATTTTCAGTCCTTTCTGAACACTACTACTGCTCAGGAAAAGTGGCCATGGCATTGCAGACTGTTCCAGAGGCTGTGAGTGTGTCAGGGTTGGAGGCACCTGCATGCATCACTGTCATGCACTGTTTAAGTGCATTCTACAGCTATTAATGCCTCCCTGCATGGAGATTGACCAAAATCTGCANTTTTTTTTTTTTTGTTTGTTTGTTTGTTTTTTATGTTATTTTTGCTAGAACATACTATAGCCTACATGGGAAGTGGCATGGCACAGATGAGAAATAAGAGTGACAAATGGCTTTCCTTTTATTTGGAGGTATGAAATATTCTGGGAGATGTTGCAAACCTTATTAAGACTCTTATCACCTAATGACTGGTGTATAAATAAAATATTATTTCATCTTACAGAGACATTCAAATGTTCAAGAGCAGCTGATGGGTTTGGACATGCAACTGGCATCTAATTCTCCTGTCTCCAAATATAAGATTGCTTCAAAAATTTTCAGAGTTTGTACATCTAAACCCTTGTGTTTTTGAAAATATCAGCTATTTTTTTACCAGTTAGGTATTGTGGATCCTCCTCTTTAAAACTAGGATTTTTATTCCTCAGAAAAATTACTAGCAATAAAATTAGAGTGTATTTTTTTCTGGTAAAAGAAACACACACTAGATGCGACAACCAGGTGGACAGAAAAGCATGTAAACTCAGGGCCAGAGAAAGATTTAGTTGGATGTCCAAGAAGAAGCAAAAATATGCAGTAGAGTTCACAGTGTTCATTGAGGTTGGAAAGATATAGCAGTGTGTGAGAGCTGCACACACAAGGCACTGAGGATAAACACCACTGGGGTGTATTTCAGTTGTCAGATACTGTAATTGCAAGCTTGATCTCAATCTCATAAAAGAGTGCTATGGGTGGGTTGTTCCCCGTGTAAAAATGTAAATGCTTTCTTTCTCCATTTTTTATAGATAAACAAAGCAGTAGCTTAATATGTGTTATTCCAAATCAAGACTTTTCATGTACTACATGTCTAAGGTATCCTGCATGTAAAGGCTGGGGTTGTTCATAAGGAATGACAGAGGAAGCCATCATGCTCACACATAATAATATAGCATTATTTTATTTCTGCTGTCACCTCTCTTCTAAACATCATAAAATACAACCAGTGGCTAATGTGGCAGGGGAATAACAAAGAAAAATCCCTGAAAGAACAGAATTTTCTTTTTCTCAGTGGCAATGCCATTCACCCAGAAGGGGGAGATCTCAGCCTGCATGCTGCAGCAGCCAGCACCTAGCCGGTATTTCAGCTCCAGCTCAGAATTTGTCTGACAGGGAGATTTCAACACAAACCATGTGGTTTGGTGCTGGAGCACACTGGACTTCATCTGCTTAAAAAGATGCTCACATATAGTCATCATACTTCATAATTTAATAAACTGCTAAAAAATTGCACACGTTTTCATTTTATCAACTTAGGTCCCGCAACTAAACTCACAATGCTACAAAGACATTTGAATTTTTCACTAATATGTCATGAGCACTGCACCCATTGCAAATTAATGAGTCTCTGAATAGCACTGTGCATTTGTCATTTGAATTTATGCTAATGCACTGAGATCTCCTGATGATGTTGATAGTCCACAGCAGCTGCTCAAACTATAGAATATACATGCATATTCCTTCACATTTTATTCATCTTTCCTTGGATTTTTTGATCTATCATTTGGACTGCAGTCCTGCAGCTGGTTATTGATAGGGCTGCTAATTCTCTTTGAGTTTACACTAAAGGCTTGACCCCCAACCCTGAGCAGAAGTAATGGACTAGTGTTGAGAGAATTATGTACATCACACAGCAGCAACCTCAGACCAGTGGGTCAAAAGGAGTTCATTGAGGACCAATGGTATTTACAAAGAGCGTTGGCATGGTAACTGGTAAGTGTACCCCCCCACCCTCCACACACTGAATTACACCAAGTATGATTTATTTCAGCAAGTCGGTCTGAGGCTCATACCAATGATGTGTCATTGTAGATGGTATCTGTTCTTTTCTGCACGTGGGGACTTAAGGCATGCCATGCACCCTTCCCACCCAGAAGAGAGTGTGCAATAGCCATCATAAGGGAGTGACTGCAAAAAGCTGGCCAAAGGCAAGACAAGAACCTTTCCATCCAGAGTTCAGAGAGTGCCATTGTGTAATGAAGAACTGCGTCAGACTGAATCCATCTGGGGTCCTCACAAAGAAACAAAGAGAAGAACTACTAGAGAAACTAGTAATAAAAGTTTCAAGACATTTATCTGTGAGCTGTTGTGTATAGGAAGTTTGAATATTCCAGAGTAGACTTCAGTCTTTACCAACTTTAGCTTTAAACATGACAATTATAGTGCTGCTAATATACTCAGGAAACAATTATTTGAGTTGCCTAATCATTTTCAAATGACTCAGAAAAAATCAAGCACAAAGAAATAAGTAGCACAGATAGAGAAAGTACAGTTAAGTATCATTCCACTTTTTTTTTTGTTCTCTTCCAGGCTTCGCAGGGCCAGAGAGGCTTAGAAGTTTAATTTTGAAACATCTGGGAGCAGTGATGCTGTACAATGTTGTGTGGCCTTTTGTTTGTAGCAGGTTCTTTTAGAGGGAATGAAGCTGTGTCACTTGAGGGAACTTGACTGAATGATCTGATAAATGTCAAAATTAGACAGATGCATTCTGCTGTCTTGTAAATACTGTCAGGAAAGGGTTTAAAAAAAATTAGCCAGTTCATCTATATTATCTCAGAGAAGCCCTGGAGCTGAACAATGGCATATACAAAGGCAAAAGAGAGCAGACTGACTCCACAGTCTCAAAGCAGCTCTAAACAGAAGTCTCAGGAGTGCTACTNTTTTTTTTTTTCTGTGTAATTTTTTTTTTTAAAGTCAGTGCATGGAAGAACAGAGATAGGCTCTTGTTTTCAATAGAGCAGACTGACAGGTGAACACTTACTCTTACTGCCCTTTTACATGATAATAATTTATGAGTTTAGACTGCTTGAAAGCAGTTTTCTTCATTTTAAATTTTCAGTCCTTTCTGAACACTACTACTGCTCAGGAAAAGTGGCCATGGCATTGCAGACTGTTCCAGAGGCTGTGAGTGTGTCAGGGTTGGAGGCACCTGCATGCATCACTGTCATGCACTGTTTAAGTGCATTCTACAGCTATTAATGCCTCCCTGCATGGAGATTGACCAAAATCTGCAACTGGATGTGACCCCAACCCAAAACATAGTATCCCATGTTCTCCCCTCCACCAGTGTTCATACCAGCCCAAATTCTGACCTTTACCAGCACAGAAGCTCCTACTCTGGTTTGATTGGTGCCTGTCTGTTTGAGGCAGCCCAGCTTTCAGAACAACTGTGCTCACATACTTGTTTGTCAAGCTCACACGGCTCTTAGTTTTGGAAACATTTTGCTTTGTGCATGTAAATCGTTTTCTGGAGATTGTCACATGTGCTTGTTTCTCATCTCCCATGCTACCTCCTCTGACCCTGCTAGCTCCATCAATGAAGCATAATTGTAAAAGAAATCTTCCCGGTTGAAATAACAAGCAGTGTCGAGGGGGTTTTCTGGAGTAATACCTTGATGTTAACCACCACTCACAGATACAGAGGGGATTAAACTTGCTCAGCTTATTCCATTCCACTTTTTCTCTCATTGTTCTCGATGTAGCTATTAAGTAGCTATTATCATTATTAAAATTATTCTGCTGTACGATTGCAGGGATTGTTTGCCACAACAAAACCCAAGAATCTGCAAGTGCCTCCCAATGTGTCTCATGGACTAAATCTTGCCCCTCATTTTCCCTGCACTAGTCTCACTAGATCCCCTTTTTATTTCTTTGAAATGA
Organism: Sitta europaea; assembly: GCA_013400255.1. Lineage (NCBI taxonomy): Eukaryota > Metazoa > Chordata > Aves > Passeriformes > Sittidae > Sitta > Sitta europaea. The sequence continues at coordinate 64,287 of VXBS01002367.1, read as the reverse complement.
CTTGTGCAAACTCATATTGTAGACAGTGAATATTTCAGCCCACTGACAAATAAGGACTGGCAGAGGAAGAGGTTGGCGTGATCCACGGCAGCTACAATGTCTTTATAAAGAAAGGTAACTAATCCTGATAACATGCCTGTTGGTAAAATATACAGTGCTCAGAAGTCTCTCAAGGATCAGAGAAGTCACTCAAGGCTCAGAGGAGACTATTTCTCCAAAGTGACAACAAATTTTTTAAGCTTTTGTAGTCTTATATGTTAAAAATATTTGCAAGTGATTTTTTATCAGTGTGCTTGTTAAGTGAGAGAATATTTGATTTTACTTAGGTTCTATTTTAGCTACAACAATCAGTTCTCTGAACATCTTTCTAATGTTTCAGATTTCTATAAAAATAGCTTTTTCTTCTTGAAATGACTGTCTTAAAAAAACACGTGTGTGGGACCGAGGTAGTAATGCAGACGAAATTCACATGTTAAGGCTGGAAATCTACAGGAAAAAGGTGAATTCAAGTCAAAATCTGAGCATTCCAGACCCCATATACTCAGTGTCATTGGACATCTGAGGAATTTGGAGTCAGATTCTCAGATAATGTGGGTCAGTCTTGCCTTGTTGATATCAAGGGTTATATCTATAAATCTATAGGGATCATCAATCTCTCTCTGAGATTTCTTTACAGTTCCAAAATGAGATGCTGCATGCTGATTGTTCCCATCCCCAAATACCCAGCTTGCATTTGATCTCACACCATAGCAGAGATACAGAAATAATGAAAGTATCCCAGATTTGAAGAATTCAAATGCAATTAAAAAACCTCACCTATTAGTTCTACTGTTTCTTGTGCATGTTAGAAAAAAAGCCACATTCAAACCTCATTCCAGGTCACAGATTGGAGCTGGTTCCAGCCTTTTTCTCATTATTCAGGGAATACCTGCTGTTTTAGCATAACACAGGTAGATAGAGTTCAGGACCAAGCTGGGGATATCACTCAGCATCAGGAATGGGGAATGTGGTCTGTAGGGTGATGCAGATGGGAGAATTTCATCCTTGCTCTCTTCATCTCTTGCAGTTTTTAGCAAAACACTCTCCACTGAAGAACAGTCTGAGAGCTGGGTCAAGCACACAGGTCTTCAAAAGTGTGAATTCTTTCCTTTTAGGAGTTGTTGGGAGTTGGCAATGGAAAGTGGTGGTGTGTGTGGTACCTTCCCTACAGACTGCCAGAAACATCCCAAAGGCATGGTGATGAATGCTTTCTGAAGTTCCTAGTAATAAAATATATTTCTTTACCTTTTGGAAATAAGAACATAGCCAGGGAATAGCACTTAAATATCTGTACTGACAAAGTAAACTCATCCCCAACTTGGCCCCTAGTCCTGAACACCAGAGGAATCCTCAGATGGCTAAATCTACAGTCTAGATGGCTCCAAACAAAACCTGGTGCTCCAAATTTTAGACATATCTCTGTTCTAAATTGAATATTTTTTTTCCAAAGCTATGTATTTAATTTCATACATGCAGCATGTCCAGATGCTGCTTGTGTTTTGGAAAGCAGATTCTTTTAAAATTCCATATGTGGAATTAATGTTTATTATCATATCAAACTGTGCAGAATTTTAACTCAGAGGGAAAGATAAGATTTTACAAGAGACTCAAAATTTTGGTGTGTTAATCTTCTGTGGACCTATTTCTCTGCAGAGCTCAACAGCTGCAATGGAAGAGCAGCAGTACCACCAGCATTGCTTTCCTTCTTCTGGTCCCACGGTGCTGACATTACCCTGAGAATGGTATGCTTGATCAACAGTTCTAATGATTCAATTGCTGTCTCTGGGGATGTGTCCTTTCTCCCTCTCAATCCCTCCTTAACATGGTTCCCATGTGCTGTGTAGAGGCTCAGGAACTTGCCTGCTTAGCAGACTTGAAATCTCAGCACCAGGCAGTCTGCCCACCAGAGTAATCAGTCTTTATAACTCTTTTTGCTTTGTAAGGCAGAGGAGCCACCACATTTACCTTATAGCTCTGTATTTACCTACAGATAAAATGCTGTGATTCCATTATGTACTGGAGTATAGTTATACGTGTGTGGGAATGAACCAAGAGTCCTTTTCTAGTACAAGTTCCACAGATTTCATGCTCTTTTTTACCCCTATAACCAGAATCACAGGTTGCAAAGATTCTGCTTTGCTCAGAGGGACTCATGGTCAAACTGAAAAGAAAAAAAGATGGTAAAAAAAAAATCATCACACCATATTTCTTAGTAAGTTCTTTTTTCTCTTTCAACTAGCCAACATAAAACCTTTTTCTCCTGGCTTGTACAATCTTTTAAAGTACTAACAAGTGTTCTCTGGTTTCTAAGAGATTCTTTTTTTTTCTTTCATAGCTCCAGGGTTACCACCCTAGTAGGTGAGGAAAAATCTTTGTTCACTTCATTACAGGACACTTTTGTGTACCATCTAACTGGATTTGTCCAGCAAAGAAGAGCAGATATGTCACACACTGAATGCTTTTTCCCTCACCTCTAACATCCTAGGATAGTGCAGACTTCCATGTACTAATGGAGGTTTCTTTTAGCAGTGACCAATGTTTCCTCTACTGTCTAACGCACTTACGAGTTTCTGACCTGTTATAATTTCCCCACCTGCAGTGCAGTTTCTGCCAGTGTTCCTGTTGAGTACTGAGAAAATTAATATGTTGCCTAGAAAATATGTATACCAGAGAATGTTTGCTTGTGTGCAATAGCATCTTGAGTCTTCTCTATTATATGTGTGTGGGAACTGCAGTGAAAATCAGGGGGAAAAGGGCAATTCATACAATAGATTTCACCACAGACTTTTTAGCAAACCTTTGGTGACTGTCACCAAGCAGTATCTTGGGTCTGCCAGTGGTAGATATAGATAAGAAGCACTCTAGGCTCATGAAAATTAATTTATTCTCTGAAAAAATTGCATATACTATTTGTGTATGACAGAGGAAAAATGCCCAAGTGCATTTCAAACAACACATTTACTCAGTAATGTATTCTTATTACCCAGTTCTCTATCTGGGCTATTTTCAGAAATTGAAAGCACTGCTTCTCTTTCAAAGCTAGCCACTTCCTTTTTGACTGTCTTCCCACTCTGAACATAAAACAGGTGCATCAGCAATATTTGGCAAGTACACACCAAAAGAACTTCTATCTTTAATATCAGCATTTCATGTTGTTTGCCTTATCTCAGTCATCAACACTGATTCAAAGCATTTGAGTATCACGGCACTGACTATGAGCCAAGTTAGACGAGAGCTGGCAGGGGTTACAGCTGTGGGAGGACCTGCAGGAGGAGGTAATAGCTGCTTCTGTGAGACAAGGGATGCCAGTTATAATACTTCCTTCATATTTCTCATTTGTTGAAACAGTTTTCTTTGTTCTTTTATGGAAGGTGACTGGACTGATTAAGATTTCCAGATGCAAACAGACAACTCATCTCACATCCCTGGCAAGGAAAATAAAATGGAACATACTTCACAGAGAAAAAATGAATCCCAATGTATTTGGCAGGGTCACAAACAGTTGAAAACTAGGTCTTACATTGCAGAGGCTGTGATCATTAGCCTGATGGTATCTTCAGATTATGGAGTCCTCTACAGATTATTTTAAGTGCCAAAGTACCCATGCTTTACATTGTATTGGAGAACAAAGGCGAGTAAGAGTTACATTTAGCAAACACAGTCTCTTAAGTGTCACTTAGAAAAAAATCTCCCCCCTAGTTTCAGATGAAGGAGGAACTGTCATGAGTTAAACTTTGAAAAAATATCAGCTGGTAGGCCCTTGGGGCTGTAGGGTAAAGGATCACAGGTTGATGACTTGCAGTTTCATGGGACTGCAGGCAAAGTAAAATAATTTGTGAAGAATTATAAAAGCCCAGAACTGGTGCCTCCTTCCCTTACCATGTCACAGACTGAAGGCTGACCCCTGTAACAACCATTCAGTTTTGTTCTCCTTTTCCCTCTTATGATGTCTTTCCCTTCCCTATTTTTCCTCAGGAGAAAAAATCCTGACTGGTGTGGTGTCCTGTAAGTGTACTATACTAATAAAATTAATCTAATCTAAGAAATATAACTAACTGCACTTACACTGCCAGCTATCTGTGCTATGCAAAACAAATATGTTCTGAGTAAACTCTACAAAGTCTTTTTTCTTAAAAAAACCCCAAATCACTGAAAATAAGTAAGCGTTAGAGACTCTCTGTGTTCCCATCATACAGAGAAAACTTCAGAGTAATTCTGCACTCATATTCTCACTCCTAAATTAGATGTCTTGAAAACAGGGAGCTAGAAGAGGCATAGCATTGTTAGCACATTAGGAGACACCTATGTAGTTTAGGGTAGAGAACTAAAAATTGTGATTTGGTTGAGTATCTTGACATCATCTAGTACCTATCTACACAAGTAGATGAAAAATGATGGCAGACTCATGGACTTACAGGTCAGCTTTGATGTCCTGCTCCTTTGTTGGTTGTGTCCATGTGGAAGTTCCTATTCCACTCTGAATTAGGCTGCTTTTCAAATTTCTTGTCATCCATAGATACCAACTTAACAATGCCAGTTACTGTGCTTCAAAATGGTTTTAAAATTGCCAAGAGAAGGCTACAAATTGAGAAATTTGGACACACCTTGTCTTGCACAGTGTACATTCAAACCATGCTATTCTCCACAGTTTTCAGTGCAAGATGTTGAGGACATCAGCACAAGTTCTGATTTCAGTGTTGGGCCCCTCATGACAAGAAACATTGACATGCTTGAGCAAGCCCAGAGAAGGGCAACAGAGCTGAGCAAGGGTCTGGAGAATAAGCCTGATGAGGAACAGCTGAGGGAGTTGCTGAGGAAAAGAAGCCCATGGGAAACCTTCTCACTCTGGAACTACCTGAAAGGAGGGTGTAGCCAGGTGGGAGTTGGTCTCTACTCCCAAGTGACAAGTGAAACATCAAGAGGAAACGATCTCAGGTTGAGCCAGGGGAGGTTTAGTCTGGATATTAGGAAAGAATTCCTCACCAAAAGAGTGGGCAAGTGCTGGCACAGGCTGCCCAGGGCAATGGTGAAGGCACCACCCCCAGAAAGTCTTCAAAACAACGTGTAGATGTAGTGCTTAAGGACACAGTTCAGTGGTGGGCTTGAAAGTGCTGGGTTAATGTTTGGATTTGATGATATCAGAAGTCTTTTCCAATCGAAGTTATTCTATGACTTTGCTAAGGAGTTTGTCACAGTTTTGTGGGTACAACTCCACTGCAGACTGCTAACTCTTCATTACAAGCAGGTCTGCCCTCCTTGCAGAGCCACTTAAACTCAGTCTGACAAGGAGTGCCCTGCTCTGATCTCCTGTCCTGCTCCCCACTGAATTTGCTTTAAGTGAGCTGGTAACGACTATCACATAAATCCCATTTGCCAAACACAAGAAAACATGTATGAGATCACTTTGAGCTTTGGTAAGGAGCTGTGGCCCCTTGCACCCAAATCACTGACTTCTGTCAAAACATCTCTCTTGGGCTGCCCATGGANCCTGATGAGGAACAGCTGAGGGAGTTGCTGAGGAAAAGAAGCCCATGGGAAACCTTCTCACTCTGGAACTACCTGAAAGGAGGGTGTAGCCAGGTGGGAGTTGGTCTCTACTCCCAAGTGACAAGTGAAACATCAAGAGGAAACGATCTCAGGTTGAGCCAGGGGAGGTTTAGTCTGGATATTAGGAAAGAATTCCTCACCAAAAGAGTGGGCAAGTGCTGGCACAGGCTGCCCAGGGCAATGGTGAAGGCACCACCCCCAGAAAGTCTTCAAAACAACGTGTAGATGTAGTGCTTAAGGACACAGTTCAGTGGTGGGCTTGAAAGTGCTGGGTTAATGTTTGGATTTGATGATATCAGAAGTCTTTTCCAATCGAAGTTATTCTATGACTTTGCTAAGGAGTTTGTCACAGTTTTGTGGGTACAACTCCACTGCAGACTGCTAACTCTTCATTACAAGCAGGTCTGCCCTCCTTGCAGAGCCACTTAAACTCAGTCTGACAAGGAGTGCCCTGCTCTGATCTCCTGTCCTGCTCCCCACTGAATTTGCTTTAAGTGAGCTGGTAACGACTATCACATAAATCCCATTTGCCAAACACAAGAAAACATGTATGAGATCACTTTGAGCTTTGGTAAGGAGCTGTGGCCCCTTGCACCCAAATCACTGACTTCTGTCAAAACATCTCTCTTGGGCTGCCCATGGAAGTAGTGGAGGCACCATCCCTGGAAGGATTTGAAAGGTTGTAGTTGTGGCACTTGGGAACCTTGGTTAGTAGTCTTGGCAGTGCTGGGTTAAGAGTTGATGATCTTAAAGGCCTTTTCCAACCTGAATGATCCTGTGTTCTATGATTCATGCTTTGCCAAGGAAGCAGATAATTCCTGTTGCATTTAAGACGATGGATGCATTCAGTACTGTAGCCAATCCAAGCATATTGTTCTTCCCAGTGCATTTAATTTAATTGTATCAATGACATTTCTGCTCCACTAAGCACATAAAGTGATTACTAATTACCATTCTTTTAAAGCATATAGGAAAATGATATTGTAAAAATTAAAAATTTAGAATTAAATAAGAATTACTCAGGACTGATTTCCATTCTCACAATTATTGATCTTCCCTCTTCATCTTTCCAGAAATGGAATTTTTTTTTTTTTTTTAGCTTGGAAAAGGCTCCTGAAAAAACATTGTGGCAAGTCAAATGTTGAAACTGTCCCAGTTTCACTAATGCTGGTTTGCATTTTACATAAAATGCATTGAATTAAAAAAGTTGTGTGGTAAGAGAAATTTTGTTTTATTATAAACTTAACAGCAATTTTTGTTTGCAAATTATTTGCAAGCAAATGGTTGGATATAAAACTGTGAAATGTAAAGCTCAAGAAATTAATATGTTAAAAAAAAAAAATGCACATCAAATATATGCATATTCTGTGTAAAGAGTTAACAAGTCATCTAAATATGCTGCCAGGGTGGTGATGATGGTATAATCTGATCTCCTTCAGATACCCTAGAATACAGATGGGAGAGTGATGTTACATGTGTCTCCCCCCTGGAAAATTTTCATGAGGAAATGACACCTTAGGCATGAATGTAAGCCAAAGGGGATACATAAATGAGCCAACCTCTTCAGTTTCAGTAGTGATAGAGCTATTTATTGAACCTTTATGGTCAGAGACAAAAATAGCTTACAAATAAGAACTGAAAGACTCTCCAAAATGGTCATCCTGGAGAGGAAAGGGTCATTAACTGAGCTACCTTTCCATGGGAATTTTGTCAGAATTTGAGACACCCTCTGGTCTTGCACTGTGTTACTGCCACATCCAGGAGATGAGTAACACAGAGATGCTGTTTTTTACTCCATGTAGGTCATCAGTAAATTAGGATGGCACATTAGCATTATGCATAAGTGTACAACACTCTTTCTCTTCATAATGTTCATATTATTTAATTTTGCAATATTAATTGTAGTATTAATTGAATTAAATTCCTGCCTGCATGCCTTTTTAGGTTTAGGTCTCTTTTTTGTCCACAGACCTTCAAATATGCTCTGCATAGAGGTAAGTGTCCACATCATGCTGCAAAACAGAATCATTATGTATCTTTATCTGATTCAGAGACCCATTTGTGAGAATATGAACCCTGAAGGGATATTCACCTAGCTCTTATTTTGTCTTTTTTTTTTAAAGCCTGACTGTTTAAACAGGAGGAGCTTTCTTAATGTGGCTGCTTTCTCCTCTATCTCATCTTTATATGGCTCTTTTTCCTCCTAGCTTTGATTTGTACATGTGGAATGTTTTTGATCAGATAACACCCAGTGGATATATTGCTGTCTTTATTCAGGACGCTGGTTTTGTAAGCTGCAAAGCTGATAAACACTTATATGTGCCTTATTTCCTTCTCTGCACAAAGATTCTATTGAGACATCAGCACATCTGGGGAAAACATGTTTTTTAATAATATAGTTGTTGTTATTAATTTAAAATTCAACACTATCATATTTGATGTCTGCATCTTTAAAAAATGCAAAATGATGTCTTGTTGGCAATAATGAATATGAGTCTAACAGAGAAGAAGAAAGGGAACCTGCCTTAACATTCCTTTGTTATAAAATTCTTATATGAAGAAAGGACCCTTGAGTATATTAAAACTCGAGTCTTTGTCTGTTATCTTTCTGAAAGGTAGAGCTTTTTTTTAAAACTAACATTGCTTTGTTGTCTCCACAGTTGTGATGCCTTACACAGCAGTTTTTCCTTGAGAATAAATCCTTGAGACAGAAGATAAAACAAATGCCATGGACTAGTGACTGGCATATACCAACCAGAGGCATATTCACATGAGAAAACTGCTCAACAAATATTTCATCTATCTGAGATATTTTCCAGCTGAGTTGCCTTGATATTCTGTTCCCACCACATTCTCTGTGTTGCACAGTGGAAAAGCAGAGATATTTAACTTCTGACTGGACTGGGAATGTTGGGAGTACTACAGATGCTAAATACCAGGTCAATATTTTTGTTGTTTCAGTTGGCACTGAATAATGGAAACAAAGTTAACATCAGTTCTTTTCTCTGTATAAAAGAAGCAAATCTGGGAGGGTTTAGCTACATGACTTAAAAGCCCCTTTATACAATAGTTAAAATTTCTCATGAACTGGGGATATTTATGTATTTAATATAAAATTATGAAAATCTCACAATACTGACTTCCTTGTCATTAACATATGGATCTAACTTGTCTAACTGTGTGAAAGTACAAATGATAGAACATAAGGAAATAATTCAAAAAATCTTGGGCTCCAAAAAAAGAGGAAACTGAAATATTGTTATAGAGGTCAATTTATTGAAAAACCTTTTTTTCAATTAGCTGAGCAGGTAATTTTTTAGCATAAATTTGTAGTAAAAGTTCTAGTGTAGTGCCAGCCATAAGGGCTGTGTGTCAGTGCAGTGTGAGTCATGTGTTATGAAAACAGCAAAAATTCTATTAGGTTTATAAGAACACTAAAAATAAATTACTTTTTTCGATAACAAAATTTTGCAATTTGTTGAATGGTTCAATCTTCAGAGCAAAAACTAAAACACACACTAGGAAAAATAAATTCGTCGTACCTCATGGAGTTAGATAAATTAGTAATGCACCAGTCTAAGAAATAAAGAAGGAAAATAGCTGATAGTTGTACAGCCTGTTCCTTAACCTTCACACAGAAAATAAGGCTAAAACTCCTAGTTAATTAGCTACAATTAAACAGTATATGCGAACTTTCAGAACTTAATCATCTAACATGCCTGCGGAATTATTTGTGTTCAGCTGTGAAGTAACGAAACAACTGTGCAGCATGCATTTAATAAATTCGACTAAAAATTTGCTCAGGAAATCATTATTTGCTTGCAAATTATGAAAAGAGGCTAAATTTTATCGTATTAATTATTTAATGTAAATTTTTCGCTCAGCTGTGGCCATTAGTAAGATGGGAAATGAGTCCAAAAGCAACACATGAAGGAAGAGCATCAGTGATCAGATTCTGTCCTAAACACACTGCCTATGTCCACTTGGACATCCCAGGTGGAAGAGGGGGTGTTTTAGCTATACCCCTGTTACAAAGAATCATTACACTGGTTTGGCATGGTCTAAAGCTCTGGCTGTGGATAACACTGACATGGTGAGCACCACCCCAGCACCCTTTAGAGCATGACGGTGTTTTCATCCCGCAGGCAGAGTCTCAGGAACCTAAAGGTGGATCTGCTGGGAGTCCAGAGGGGGCCAGGAAGGCACTCAGAGGGCTGGAGTACCTGTACTATGAGTGGGGAAAGGCTGAGAGAGTTTGGCTTGTTCAGCCTGGCAAAGACAAAGCTCCAGGGAGACCTCAGAGCAACTTCCTCTTCCAGTAGAAAAAAAGGGGCTGGAAGAGAGCGGAAGAGGGTCTTTTGAGAAGGTCATGGAGTGATTGGGCAAGGGAGTATGCATTCAAACAGAAGGGGGCTTATTAAGAAGAAATTCTTCACTGTGAGGTGGGTGAGGTCCTGGCACTGGATGCCCAGAGAAGCTGTGGCTGCCCCATCCCTACAAGTGTTCAAGCCCAGGTTGGATGGAGCTCTGAAAAACCTGGTCTAGTGAGAAGCATGCCCATGGCAGCAGGATTGGAATTGCATGAGCTTAGAGGTTACTTGCAACACAATCACCCTTCTGTGATTCTGTAAATTGTCAGTAATTCCCTGGTACAATTGATGGTAGGCTTCAATTTTAGGTGCTGCCTGCTTTTTGGCCTTCTAAGGACAAAAAGTTCATTCAAGATGAATTGAATGGATGGATATTCACCATACTCAAGCTGGATGAGACATGGTTTTTTTTTTTATTCTGGGCAGAAAATGTAATATAAAATTGTACAGAAACACATGTAACAGCAGTGTCTCAGATCAGGCAACAGCAGTTTTCTCAGATTTAGAGGGCTGTTTTAGAGGTCTGGACTATGGTATTCCTACTTATTTGGGAATATGAAAATAAATGGAGCAAAAGAGACCAATTCTTTTAATGTTTTCTTACACAACCATCACAGGAGAAATAAAAATTGTAAGGAAACCCCCCCCTTTTTTTACATCGAAATCTAATGAAAGATTTTTCAACAACAGGAGTCTAAATTTTTGCTCCTAAATCCCTGATAGATTCTTTTAAAAATGCCTAATTTGTAACAGTTCTGACCACCAGTGCACCAGTTAGGGTCCCATGAGAAAATTGCATTATAAACATTGCATCTATCTGAGTTTTTTTCCTAGATGATTTCTTTTGCTTGTGTTCACTTGGTGCTTTACATGAACCTCACTTTTGAAAATAGGACTTCTCATTTTGGAATGAAAATTAGGGAAACTTGCCTGCAGTTACATTTGTACCTGTGTAGGTCCATGAATTCATCTGGAAGAAAGATAAAGAAAAAACAGTCTTATAAAGTCAAGTCCCTTAATTAACCATGCCAGAAATTTTCAACTAAAAAACCAGATTGTGGTAAGGATCATGATTTTTCATCAGACCTCAGTCTAGGGAAAATTATGAACTTCTGATTGTTAATCTTTTGCTAAAACCTGTCAGTATCACCTTAATTAAATTGAGCTTTCCTTTGGTAAAAGTTTTCATGTCAGAATTATACAGACTTACAATTCTGACATGAAAACGACTTCTTGGTGAGTGTTAATGAGGTGTCTCCGTTTGTTTTAATGAGGTACAATGCACAGCTTCATTTATATATGAGAAGAGAAACAGGAAGATTTTTGAGCAGTTTTTTGCTCTGTAATCCAAGAAAAATGTACAGACTCTGCTACTCACCATTAATAGGATGACATAAAGAGTTGGCAGCGTTTTTCTGCCGAATACCCTAATCTCATGTGGCTACATTTGAAAAGTGGAACATCATTGTTATCTCATATAGATCCTTACAATGCACCGTATGTATCTAGTGAATGAGCATCAAACTGACCCTGTGGGTGTATGCTGCACATCCTGCCAGTCCATTGATTTTGGGGCTACACTGAAAACAAAAGGCTGGCTTTGAGAAAGGGCCATGAACTCACATTTAAGGGTATAATTTTGCACAAGTCAGAATAGAGGAGAGACAAAACTGTCCTCCAGACAATAGCCTTCAGTATGGGGAATGCTAATTATAATGTTGGACAGCCACAGGGTCATGCTCTTTCCACTATACTGTAATTATGTACCAGGAAGCACAGCACACAAGAGGTTAACTTATTTTGTTTGCTTTTTACTATGCTTGGGAATTTCATGCATATGCAAGGCATAATTCAATAGGAATTATATTGTTGGTTATCATTAATGGCTGCTTGTTATGAAGTGCAATATTCCTACCTTTTAAAATTCAGCAGGATTCTAGACAGGCCTTTCCACTATTAGGATCTTGGCCAATAAATTACTCAACAGGGTGCACAGAGTGGCTGGAGCAATATAATAGCATCACCCTTGGAAACTGTGGAACAGTATTGGTAACCACAGGAGCAAAGGGGCACTTCTTCACAAGGATGTCTTTCACTGGCGCAGACGGTCAACCAAAGGACAAAACAAAATGTTTCAGGCTAGATATAGATTTCAAATGGGGCAGATATTTGGCAAGCAGGAATCACAGATATAAAGCTGACTTTGAAAAAATGTCATGAAAAAAAAAAAGCAGCATCCGCTGTTACCACAGGAATCTGAATACATTATATAGAAGTTTATTATCTGAGTCTCATTTCTACAGGAAAAACAAGCTGGAGAGAATCAAACCTCTGGGAACAGAAAGATATCACTTCTGTGCTGGCTTTTTCTCACTGACCATTTAGTTCTTGCTGATTGCAATTCTGGGAGGATTTCCTAGACAGAGAATATCTTCCTCAGTAGCTAGCTAACATCAAATCTTATTGCAATCCAACCTGTTTGAGATATTTCAGGTGGCTCTATGTATCAGATGTAACTGAAACCCTCCATACTCTTTTGTAGTTAGTTCTATATAATAAATCAGACTACGAGATCATGGGAAAAAAATATTTTTTGTTTGGGCCAGTTCAGTGAAGGAAGTGAAAGGTGTGATTTTGCTTTGCACCCTTGTTTTTAGGGTGACCCCCTGCTCATACTATGAAGTTTCTATAAAAGCAAACCAAGATACTTTTGCAGGCAGGAAAACATCATCTCTTGCACAGACTTATTCTGGAATAGATTTTCCCACCAGGGGATCTTGTGTCATAAATATGCCTCTTGTAACATGTAAGAACATGTTCTCCACTACCTAATGCAAAAAAAAGCCCCACCTGAGGCAGGTGCCCTAGGACAGTTTCTGGAGTCCCCTGACAGGGGGCTCATAAAGCAGAGGCACACAAAGGCTCACAGCTGGGTGCTTTTGGTTTTCTAGCCTAATGGACCCCTAACTCTTTGCAGCTGGAGTGACAGGACATGAGGGTTGTCGTCAGAGTGAGTCCAAGACATGACTTGAATTAGTGTTTCTGGATCTCAAAGGCTATCTGTACCAGCCTTGCTTCAAAATGCACCACCTATATATTATCATTTATGTTCATTTTCGAAGATGTCTGGCAGTGTCGCAGCTGCCAGTTCAATATCACTCTGCATAACAGCAGAAGCAGTCCTGAATAACCTGCACTACCCTCCATGTGCACCACAGACTCCTTTATAGATATGTGTCTATGTAATATTTACATCCTTAATATACCTCATTATAGTCAAGGGCAACTTTCATGCAGTTAAAAATAAAATTGCTGCTATCAAATAAGAAGTGCAGTCACTCCTTAAAAATTGAGAAGATTATCTCTGAAAAGCCTTTTCAAAAAGTCTCTACTCTGTTATTAACACCCTAAGAAAAGATCTCTTGAAAAATGGGATAATTTTCTGAATGTAAAGGACAATATAAAAAGATGTTGTTTATGAAAGTTTTAGACTAAACCAGGTTCTCTATTATTAAGCAACAGCTCATGTTGCATGCTAGAGACTCTACATGCTTTTATGGCACTTCTACATATTAATTGTCCAATTTTATCAAAGTAGTTAATAATTTACTGATTACAAGCATTGGGATCTGAATAATATTTTCCTCCCCATTAGGTTTCTTTCCCAGGTTTTTTTGACAGTTATATCATCTCATCATTAATGTTATTTCTCATCACAGACCGAACTGAATATTCACATGAAAGATCAAATCACTGTTATTTCGTCTTGTCACTATTTTTCCATGTAGATTGTTAACCCATCATTTTTATCACATTTTACAGTAGTTGTTGCATTTATAGCATAACTGTTAGTCCAATTCATTATACAGACTAACATTTTGGAGGAGAATTTGAGGAGAAAACCTCTTTATGAGATCACACATATTAATGTGAATCTGCCTCCTGTTTCTTTTCCTTTAGTTCTTCCTGATGTCCTGAGACTATTTCTTTATTTTCTAATTCAAATTTTTCTGGTTTTAATTCTTCAGTCATCAAAGAGCTTTGAGCTGCCTTACTGCAGCTGGTGCCAGATTTAAGGATCAGAGAGGAAAGGACTATGATCTTACAACTGAAGTTCAAAATTCACAAGATGGGAAAAATTTGACTCTGTTCTCAATGTTTTGTTTTTTTTTTTATTTGGAACTCACACGCATTAACAGAAAGCCTCATGAAACTAAGAGGATAGCTACTGATAGCCCTTCTAGAATACAAAGACTTTTTTCTTTCTTTTTTTATTTTTCTTTTTCTTCCCCCTTATAGGCAGAGAAACTAAAGTATTCAGAATTTGTAGGCTTTGGTTGATGACAAAGGGTCATAAAGCAGTACTATTTATTTTATATTTTTTCTCCCAAAGCGTCTCATTACCCAAAAGTGCCATGTGACCTTGGTACAAACCCATCAGACTTAGTCCATCTCATGCTGCCACAGCAATAATTGTATAAAGTCAGTGGTTATTACTTGCATCATATTGGCATCTGGAAGTATTAAGATCATTAGAAACAGCAAGAGGCCAAGGAAGTGTTAAGGATCTAAATAGATGGGAGAGAAAAAGGAGAGAAAAGCATTTCAATGATAGGAAGCAAAGTCAGTGAGAAATGAAATTAATTCCCAACAGAATTCAAGAAGTTTTTTGGCAAAGTCAAGAATTCAACTTAACTGTCCTCTTTTCAAGTTCACTTTTTAAAGAAAAGAACAAACAAGCTTAAACTACTTGTTTTTTCATCCCAAGTATCTTATTTGTAAAGCCGATCCAGGATATATTTTAGGTAGGGTTGTACATTTAAATTGACTGGTGTAATGAATTGAGCTATGCTTATGGAGAACATGGAGACTTAAATTCAGCTATAAATAAGACAGGGTGGATTGGAGAAAAGAAAAACATGAATAATAAAAATCTATGTATATTTGAAAAATTTTTTATGATGTCATTGATGTCTGCAGATCTTGTGTCCAGCACAACAGGACACTGGCTTATGCATTTCACAAGAAGTGGTAAAGATGTTTGAGATGATGGTGTAGTTTTACAAAAATCAAGGGAGGCACGGGATATCTGTAATTTGGAAGCATGATAGAGAAGCTTAGAAGAATGAAACCTCACTTTTAAAAATTAAGATTTATCCAGTTCTGAGAACTGAATGGTCACTTGTTCTTAGTCTGCTCCTGCTATGGAAATCAATTGAATTTTTTCCTGTCATATTGAACAAAACAGAAGTGACCCCTGAGACTTCATTCTGAAATATGACAATTACCTAGAGAGACTGAATAACTGTATTCATGACTGGCCAGGTAATTAGTTTTGAAATCAGTTTCAAAAATGTTGAGAAATACAAAGGTAAAACTATCCTGTGCATCTTATCCCAAGCACATAATTCTAGATGCAGATACAAGAATTTCTATATACGGATCTTAATCTATGTTGATTTGGAACAAAGTTTTATTTAACTTTAAAGTAAAAAAAACACCTTCCAAATGATTATAAAGACCAGTGAAGATTTTAAAAACACAGCAAGTGCTGTAAAAAATGCTGTAAAATGATAACTTATCAGACTATCTGAATGAAAGAAAAGAACAAACCCACCCCCCTCCACCACCAAAAAAGAAATCAAATTAAGAGTGGTTTGATCTCCATGCAAATATTAAGTTCCGCCTCAGAAGAAAAGTGAAAAACAGACTTAGTGGAAAGAAAAGGATTTTCTCAGAAACCAATTAATGATAATTAGGAATTCGTTACCACCTCCAATAAATTATGATGATGATCTTGTAATTCCCTAGCATGAAACATTATTAGAGCACCTCTCCTGTGAAGAGGTTGTTCAGCTGGGAGAAGAGAAGGCTCTAGAGAGACTTTGGAATACCTTCAAGTGCCTAAAGGGGCTACGAGAGAGCTGGAGAGGAAATTTTGATGAGAGTGATAAGACAAGGGGAAATGGCTTCAAGCTAAGAAAGGATAGGTTTATGTCAGCTATTAGGGAGAAATTCTTTATTGTGAGTGTGGTGAGGCACTGGCAGAAGTAGCCCAGATAAGTTGTGGATGCCTTATCCTAGGAAGTGTTCAAGGCCAGGCTGGATGGTGCTCTGTCATTTGGCTCAGCAAAATGCTGTTTGGTCCAAACAGCACTAAGGAAAGCACTTTGAAGATTTTTTAAATAAAGAGTTGAGATTCTTGCTCAGTACCTGTACATGCTCAGCGCCTGCACACCTTTGCTCATGTTTGCTTCTCAGGAAAGGCTGCAGGCTGGCCTGAAACATAACTGAAGAGTTTCAGGGTTGAATTTATAAAAAAGATGCTTATTGCAAGATCCCACCTTTGGTCTGAGGTTGTAAAAGCAGCTACGATGGCAGATGTTTGATGCTTCTGAGCACTCCAGTTGCTCCTCTACCCTAAGCAGCAAGCCATAAGGGCAGTGCTGGGAGCAGCGCTGGAAACAACATCTCTGCAGGTTGTTTTGGATCTATGTGTCCAAAACGAGAGCAATGTGCTCAACAGGGTCATTTCTGACTATGTGTAGGCAGCTGCTGAGCTCCAAGCACTCCTTTCTGTGGAGATTTAGCCAGCTCTAAGAGGGCTACTGCAAGCCTTTGGTCTGATGGCCAACCCCATATACCTGTGATAAGATGTGCTTTCTAGGTCACTTATTAAATAAAAAAGAGATATATCTGTGCTGCTGTGGAACAGGACCTCCTCCCTGTAGAGGACCAGAAGGAACAGGTGGTTCAGCCCTGGCAGAGACAATTCAGTCCAGGAGGAATACCCCTCTGAGACCTAGGGGGAAAGGGCCATCTGCCCTAAGGTCTCTGTAAGCACCAGTTCATTTGCTGAACTGTATTGGTTGTTGTAGTTAGTGCCACTCAAAGTGGCTTGGTTCAGCCCTGTTCAACCCTCTGTTGCCTTATATGTACCTCGCCTAGAATGTTCTCCCCTCCCCTGAGCCCCGTTGGTCCCAGTTTGCCCAGTACTCCACCCCTTGTCCTGCCCCTGCTGACCCTTTGGTCAGGGGCTGGCTGCCCCTCCTCTGTGCCAGTTTTATCTGCCCCCATTGGCCCTTGACCCTCAGGTACACCCCCTCGTTCCCATAGAAAACCCCATGTGCTTCCCTCCATCTTTGTCTTTTTCCCTGGATTTCCTTGTGGCCAATCAAGTGCTCTTGGATCTCCACACTGAGACCCGTCCTTTTTGCCTTTATCCTCGGCCACCTTAGAAGCGTCTGTCGGATTCTGCACCTGCGGGTCACTCGCAAGGCTCACTGAAGCAGACAGTGCTTCCCCTCCCCATCTCAGGTGCAAGTATTGCTGCCATGAACTGCAATGATTTAGGGTAGTTGCTGGTCCCTGCAGTGCCACCAGAGAACTCCCTGAAAATATGATTTGCCAGCTATAACAGCCATATGGCCCAAAGATTTTGTCTTTCTCTTTGCCCATGTGCCCACAGGACAGATATCAGGACACCCATAAAATGATAACAAAGACAACATCCACCTTAGTCTGAAGCTAAAACAACAGGGAGATATTGTTTTAGCAATTACTATGACTTTCAGAAGCTTCAACACTCTCCTGCTCATCTTTTCTGTGCAAGACAGTGCTGCCCCACACAAAGCTTACAAAATTACTAACTGTCTTTCTAAGGGTCTAAAGAAACTAAGGTCAAGTCCAGGGCCTCCTGCTCTCCTGATGCCATACTCTATGCTTCTGGACACAGCTTCTTCAAGGAGCAACACACTGGAGTAGCTTTAGGGATCGATTTTGGTGGGGTATTTTATTGTTGCTGGACTATAACCTTTGGTAATATGTGAAGGCACCATTTCCTGATGGCTGTCCAGAAGCCATAAAGTTGTGTTTCACACATGCTGTTTTCTGCATGTAGAGAATCCAGCATTTTTGTTCCTTTTACATGGAAAGTGGAGAGAACTGGAGCAGCCCTCCAAAATGTAGGCTCTAAACACATTCTATCAGAGCCGAATTTGTTCTTGCATAAGAGCTGTACCTCCACCCACTGTAGATGTGCAAGCAGGTTACCCTGCTACACTGCTACAATCACTGTGCCCTGGAACATCTTCCCAGTTTATGTCCCCATGACCAGACTAACAGGGTCCACCCAGTTCCCTCCCAGTCTTCTGCACCTTCTGGTTGACAGTTTTATACAGTGCAGGGACTGCCTCTGTGTTTGATTTCCCAGCAGCTGTGGAGTATAGCTGTTTGAATTGGTTATGTAAAGAAAAAAAAAAAAAAAATTGAAAAGGAAGGTTTTCTTCTGAATTATTCTCCTACCAGCCCCTGGTGAGAACTCAGTTTCTTGCATGCTGATCTTATGAGCTTCACTCCTGCTGTCCCAAAACACACGTTCAGCAGTCCCCAGGTGACAGCTTCACAAAGTGAGTTCCTGGGTCTGCTGTTGCCTTTGAGGCACAGATAACCTTTGCAGCGTTTCCTTCTTTGCCAGCCACAAGTGGTCCAACCTGGGTCTGGGGTTTAACTCACTGAGTCTGGCACTCAATATTTTGTGTTGATGCAGAAGTATTGTTTTGATGTTCTAGCAGGTCAGGACAAGTAAGTTAGTGCCTTGTGTATATCCTGCAAACCCTGCAGGTTGTTTTAATGATCAGGCAGCAGTGAAAGACACTGCCAGAGTCTTTCTGGTTCTGTTTGGAGTTTGTTGAGAAGAAAATTAAAAGCTCCACAGCATTAGACCAAGAGGAAAGCAAGGAATTATTTTGTACATAGGATATCTGTGAAGAAACGTTGTAAATACGATGCTGAGGAAATAAAGTAATAGATATTACGATAACTTTATTTTACAGAGCTGTTTGTGCATATTCTGTTGCCTCCCTGCTCATACTGCCTCACTCAAATCAGCCAGTTAGCTTATAAAATGTGAACTCTGAAAGTCCAAACCTGTTAAAACTGCATCCCATTGCCAAATAAAGCAAAAGCCTTTCCACTCTGGAATGAGCAATTTTCTGTGATCAACTAAATCTGTTTTCTGATGAAAATTAATGTAGAATTCAGATCAATGAAGCGTGTGTGTGAAAAGAAATGGAAGTAGGTGAACATGAGAATGGGTAACCTTCTGTTTCCATATCTGCACATTATAGTTAATTTTTTAAAAAAATAGCTTGTAGTATTTCCAGCAGAAATGGAAAGCTGTGACTGTACAGTCTACAGTGAGCTTGAATCATAAAAACCAAATGGAATATCCTGTAGATTTTCTACAGATCTGTTCTATGCACACTTTCAAATAACCTTTAACAAAGGCAATGAATCGCTGTTGCTGTCGTAAAAATCTCTGTGTGCTGTACTAACGTGATGCTAATGAAAAGTATCATAAAGAGCAGAAGTTCAGATTACATGAACTTCAGTACGTAGGTCTGGTTGTTCACCTGTATCATTTTACTGGGATTTTTTTCTCCCTGATTTTTAAAGAGAAGCAGGTGTGGGGTGATAGTGACTAATTCACGCTGCAAAAACAAAAGTTGTGTGGTTTGCTGTTTCTGTGATCTCTCTTCCCCACCCTCTGAGCTCTGCCATAGTTTGGCAGAGATACAGCTCCTATATGAGATAGCTAATGTAGGTCCTGTATTAAAGAAATGATAAAGTAAGGTGAGAAGACAAAAAAGCAGGGACACTAACTTCCTGTGGAGCTCCATTACTGAACTGCTCCCAGGAACTCCATTAGCCTGGGAAGAAAAGAGCAAAAAGGTAATGACTGCCTGCTAAATGCTCAGCACATGGCCAGTAAGTATTACCTGCAAGGATGTCCAAGTCAACTCATTGCTACATTATGTTCTTCCCATGAGGTACATCTTTTCCTGATGTTTCTCAGATACATTGGGAGAAAAAAGTTATGGGAGTAGTTCAGGGAATGATTAATTTTGTTTCAGATCATGGCATGCTTCCTTCAGCTCCATCCAGCTGAGATGTGTGTTGGCACCCTGAATTGTTAGAGGCTTGAGTAAGAACAAGTACTTATCATGTTCTTGGCATGAACTGATGTGGTCCAAGCAAATGTATATCAGAAGTACAGAATGCATAACTTCCTTTAATAGCCTGTACATAAAAAGAAATTACTCTCTTCTGGCATTTTTTTTCTTGTCCTGGGGCAGAGGGGAGATTGACAGTCCATTAACCTGAGATTATTAAAATGTGACCTGCAATCCCAGTAGAATCCTTTATTCATCTGTCTTTTTGTTTTTAAGCAGCCATTGGTTTCCAGAACCTCATGTGAGGAAGGCTGAGGAAAGCAGAAACTATGGTGCTCTGAGAAAACAAGCCAGAGATTTCTTTCCACCATTATACTTGGAGCTTGTGGCTTAGGCTTTCCAGACTGCTTGCTGTGGACCTCACCTTGCAAGTTTCCCAAAGAGTTTTCAAGGTCGATAGCAATGGTTGTTTTGAAACTCCTGTCTTATCATACCTGTGAGTGGGAAAGGTGTCTGCAACCCCACGCCACA
Organism: Sitta europaea; assembly: GCA_013400255.1. Taxonomy (NCBI): domain Eukaryota; kingdom Metazoa; phylum Chordata; class Aves; order Passeriformes; family Sittidae; genus Sitta; species Sitta europaea. Next base: position 43,847 of record VXBS01002367.1, on the reverse strand, counting down.
GTTGGTATATCTCTTTACAGAACCAGCTACAATGCTGTGACTATAAGTGCCTATATAATATACCTCTCATTTCTTTTTCCTAAGACCATATTTCATCTTCTCACACCCATACTGGCAATGCTAGTAACTCTGAAAGGGACATTGCCTTTCATATTTCAGAAGCTTTCACATTGTACAGACATTTAAAAGTCCTGAAAGTATTAAAGTTATATATAAGGGAAATTCTAGTAATATTATTAATGCCTGTCATTTTAAAGATAAAAGCATTTCCTCAGTCTCCTTGTGATCTGATGGATTAACTGGCATATAAAATTAGTACCTTTCAGTCTTTGAAACCAAGTAACATCTTAGTGACCTGATTCTCCCCAGATGAACATAGAGTCTCATGAAGGTGTGAATACTTTACAGGGGTCTGATTCTTCCTCAGTGGGTCTTGGGACCCCTTGCAAATATGGAGAGACACAATAAAAGACTTTAGAGGATAATGTCTGCATTTTCAGTGTGATGTGGGGAAAATTCTAATTGTCACTCTCTAACCTTAAGTGTTCACGTAACTTGTGTTATAAATGATATGGTATCTTTCCAGTGCTTTTCTTTTTCATTCTGGGAGGTTTATTGTAAGCATCAAGTATATCTTAATGTCCTAGTCTAATTATGGATGAGATAGCCAGTATCACCAAAAGTACTACCATGAGGAAACCATTATTAATACACAATATCACTGTATTATTATATCAGTGTAATTAATGCCCTGTGTTACTATTGTTAGATTTTATTATTTTTCAACCTCTATTTTCAGTGGCTTTCATAGTAAAATTACCTTTAGCAGTAAAAATCTGACATTTGTTCTCCTCAAACCAGCACAAATAAACTGCTGAATAAAATCCACACTCCTTTCAGAACAATGAAATGAAGGATATATTATGCCTTTTTACGAAGCATATGCATCTTTCTTCCTTTCTTCTATTTTCTCTTTCTTTTTTTTTTTTTTCCATTACAGACTCTCAAACAGAGTTTGAATGTAAAGCTCTAAAAGCTCTAAACTTGGCATCTGTAGTTTTCAATGAAGATCACATGCTTTTGGATTCTTGGAAAAAATGGTTAAGCAGCTCATTACATACACAGTATATATTATTTTTCCATGCTGCTTCATCCAGCTCAATCCTATGGGACACAGAGACTGCCTGAGAAATGGGCAGTGTCGTTGATTCCCAATGAAACCATTATGAGTGCAGAAATTCTAAGCCCCCAGGGATGTAGAAACTCAAACTTTATGTCCCTCCCACCTCTACAATGGCTGTACAGCTTTAAAACTCTCTTCCGTGTAAAAGCCTGGGCTCCTCTTCAGCTGAAGACACAGAAACCTGCTTGGACTGCCTTTAATAACACACAGCACGGTCTTAACTCGGTGCTTCCCAAGCTATTTTCTCTAGCTCTTTCTTCCCTCATGAACTCTGTCCCTTGCTCTAATTAGCTCAGTCCAAACCCACGATATGTTGGTTATCCTGCTTCCATGCTGGGAGCCAGCTCATGTCCTCCCCTCACTACTGTCCTGAGCTGGTTTTGCACTCCCACAGTGGTGGGGACAAGCCCTACAGTGTGGGAATAGCTGCCATAATTAAACTGTTTAAAACTGACGAGCTGAGAGGTTTGATTTATGGGGAAAAGCCATAAACTAAATATAGCTTCTCTAAACAATGAATAAGTTAAGATTAATAGTTTTGCAGGAATAAGTGGCACGTATGTTCACCAGAACAAAGAAAATTATTAAAAAAGAATGTGGAGCAAGAAGTAGGTGAAACTAAACTGTACAGACCATGATCTTCTTTTTGTGATGACCCTGTGAAAGAATTACTCATCCATTTCTTTGCTTGCACACTGAGCCCTACCTTCCTTTTTCCATATTTTTCTGCACTTCTTAATGCCTCGGGCTCCTTTCCTTCTCATTCCATTGTCCCTCCCCCTCCTCTGCACATTGCCTTTGGCTCAGCCAAGGTGAGGATGCTCCAGCTGGATGGTACAGGCAGGGGTTGTGGAGCCACCTGTGACTCCTCCATGTGATACTGGAGTGTCTCTTCAGGCTCTCTCATGAGTTGGCAAGAGTCCTGGTGCTGCCTTCTTGATGGTCATTATGGGATGACAAATAATACACAGTGCTCTGTTGATAGATCTAAAAGGCTGGAGATTTCTTGAGGCAGGTGTTGTGAGGCCTAATTTTACCAGTATGAAATGCCAGGGTTTTTTTCTTTTTTCTTTTTTCTTTTTTCTTTTTTCTTTTTTCTTTTTTCTTTTTTCTTTTTTCTTTTTTCTTTTTTCTTTTTTCTTTTTTTTTTTTT
>VXBS01002367.1:29150-41499 GCA_013400255.1 Sitta europaea | reverse complement strand
TTCTTTTTTCTTTTTTTTTTTTTTTTTTTAAATTTATGAGCAATAAATTGCATTGTTTTAAAACAGGAAGTCTATGTTAAAAAGCAGTGTAAAACTGTTATATTGTAGCCAACACTCCAGGCTTTTCTAATTAGGTCATTTGGAAAAAAGATGACCTTTTACTTTCTGTGCTGCTTTTCTAGGGTCACTTGTTTCTAATTATCATTTGTGTTTTACTTTGCTAAAGCTGTTGACAAGCTGTTACTCTTTGTGCGTGTGTGCGTGTATGCATGTGTGTGTGTCTCTCTGTCTGTCTGTCTGTGTTTTGGTTTGTGTGAGAGAGAAAAAGAGGGCAAAAGAGAGAAATGGTACACATGTTATGTAGAGTTGCTCTCTGCAAGAGTCCAGCTGCATGAAAGGAGACATGCACTAATTTTAAACTGAGAGCGTCAGGATCTATGGGATGAAAAAAACCAAATGAGTTTTCCAGTGTTTGTGTCTTTTTCAGCCAGCTTCCCTTCAACTTGTCCAAAGACCCTCCATGAATATTTGTGCTCTCTCAAGCTGAACATCATGTAAAACAGACCATGAGAAAACACTGAGTGGTTCTTTGCCTTCCTTACAAATGCAAGTTGGAAAGTGAATGAGGAGATGACTCTATGACTGGGGTCAATACTGAAAAAAAATATTTTAAACCCCCCCAAACATATTTCTCTATATGTACTTTGACTATAGAAAATCTGCCATCAGAAGCAGAGAGAGATTATAATGGCTCACTTCACAGCAGGTCTTACACTCAGCCCTGAAATGGGCACAAGTGTAGACCAACCTGAACTTCTTGCAGAACAATCAGAAAATATAATAACAGGCCTTAACCTCTGAGAGCTTTGGTCCTTTCATGTCTAACAGCACAGAGACACAGAGCAGCTGTGTGCTTATGGGCAGCATGTGGCAAGGGCAGCATGCGAGGTCCTGAGTGGACACGAAACTCCAGGGTGGCTTTTCTGGGTGCCAGTGAGTGTGGGAGAAGATGAATGCTCTGCTTGGATAAGGTGTGAGAGCTCATCTGGAAAAACAGAGCTATGGCCACAGCTGTCTGCTTCAGACACAAGGGCATCACTGTGCAGGGGTGCATGTTCTGGCCACTCTGTAGGGAGTGCTTGCCCGTTGTCTGAGGCTCCAAGAGAGTCACAGCAGTCTTGGGATGAAAAAAAGAGGGAAAAGGACATTTAGGAGATTGTGGTGAATTAGACAATAGGTACAATGAATACTTTAAGCAAAAATACTGCAATCTCTTTGCACTAGAACTGTACTTCTGATTTCATCAATTGTTTACACTTGAAAATAAAAGGTGTTGCTGCTTTGGACAACAGACCCATACACGACCTTTGGAACTGGGCCACTAGCTTGTCTAAAAGGGAATGTTTTCACTGTATCTGCTTCAGCTGGGAGTTTAGTCCTTAATTAGCAGCTGATCTATTGTGCTTCCCTATGTAAACTCTGGTAGGTAGTTGTAAATTTAGTGGTGCAATGAACTGTTAATAATTTAAAAGGCCTTCTGATTTAGTGTAGTGATTCATTAGGCATTCGTGGTTATTTCATTTGTACAGTAACTGGAAAATGAAAACAAGATCCTTGAAATCTGACACAGGGTTGTACTCGTTGTTCCAGGAATGAATTTCATGTAATGATTTCTTATAGGAAAAATGTATTTGCAAAGACAGGAAAGGGGAAAGAGCTCTTATCTGTTAGCACTGCTTAATACTAAATAACGTTATCATTTTTTGTGAAAGGGAGAGAGCATATACTATTTTAGGAAGGTTCATGAGGCAATTCATAACGAAAATGCAATTTTATCAATTTTTATTGAGAATGCATTTCATGGGTTAAAAATAGGCTGTGGAACAACAGCACAGGCAAGTGACTATTATAGTGAATGGCCCTGATTCAGAAAAACACTGAACAGGTGCTGGATATTAAACTTGAATTTTTGGATGTCAGTTTTGAAACAAGGTCCTAATATTGCACAGGCTTCTCAACAGCAATCTGAAATGTTGCTATGACAGTTTTCCAGAATCCTTTACTTCTTGGCTATCTGTAGGTGGATTCCAGGAAGAGACACAAACCAGCATTTATAGAAAACTGAGTTACCTAAAAATTTGAGTAAAAATGGAGCTGGCATTTATTTTTTTTATATGCATGAATATCTCTGCATGTACACACACAGAGGCACAGACACAAATAAGTACAAATCATTAACTTTCACTTGAATTTGGTGTCTCCTGGTGCAAGACCTACCATCAACACTGTGTGGGTCTAGGAAGGTATTTCGTGCATGGCATGAGTATTCAGCACAGGTGTGCAAATGCTGTGGCACTTTGTCTTCATTTACAGCCCTTAGCCTGCTGCATCCAGGCTCAGAGTTGTGCAACAGCTCCAGTCCTTGTGCTTGGCTGTTTGGGCAAACACCTTGATTTCAAAATAAAAAACAACAGACAGACCTATTTTCCTGAAAAGGTTGTACTTAATGTGGCAGAATGGCAGAACCAAGCTGAAATCCAACCAACCATATCACAAACAAAAATGGTCTGAAAAACACTTTTAAAAATTGCTTCAAAAGTAAGCCTAGTTATAAATCTCCACCTTGGAGCAATTAGTTCCACTTTACAAAGTAAAATAAAATCTTTAGACAAATCACACATCACTTGCTTGTTCGTCTTTAAGATTAGCAGAAAGATTTTGTTGGTGATCAAGAGGTGGGGATCAACCAGCGTTTTGGGGACTTCTGTTATGAACAAATTAATACACTGCTGATGTTGTCCACCTATGCTGTGTGTCAGTCTGCACAGCTGTCATGTGCAATCAGCTCAGTACAAACCTCCGTGGGGATATTTTGAACTGAAATTCACCAGGGCCACCTGCAAGCTTAAGGGGAATCAAGCATTTCCCTCGGTGCTGTGGTCACTCACACAAGGTCCCATTCAGACCCAAATCGATTGTCTGCCGAGCAAAGTGGGAGCAATCCATCACTCTGCAGTTGTGAGAGTACACCCTTGGTGGGCAGATCCCACCAGCCTGCAGCCTGGGGTCCCTTCCAACCCATCTGTGATTATCTAGGTTAGTAGTGCCCAGCCCAGGTGTGTGTCTTGTATAGCTGTGTTTGCCCAAGCAGTTCCTGCACCACCCCCTCCCCACAGCAGCTCAGCAGCAGCTCGTTATCCTCCTGTCATCTCGAGATACATATGAGTCACAATTAAACAAATATTTTTATAACCTGAAAGCAGTGTGAGCAGTACTTCTGGTCTCTGCTTTAATTCTTGTGTCACAGTCTCTCTGTCAGTGTTACTTATATGATGCAATGCCTTGAGGAAATATAGAAAGTAATAAGATGTTCCTGAGTTTATAACTACGTTTGCTGAATATCTTCCAAGTCTTCTGTGCTCTGTTTCCTACAGGAAAGCAGAAACACATACCCTTAACAGAGCCCATTAGATTAAAAAAAAACACCAGAAAATCTGGAAAGAAATGGTTAAATTGACCTATATGCTAGCAATTTTGCTGACCAGATTATTTAAAAGGCTAAAAGGCTGCAGATGTCAAATCCACATATGTATCAGTAAAAATGATCATGATAATCACAGCTTATAAAATAGAGCTGAAATGCTTCATTAGGTACTGACAGCTTCTAAACCATGTTGTCACTTTCTGAAAATGTGTCACAGTGGCATTTATTTTTTTTCCTAGATATGAGAAAAGAGAAAGAAATAGAGAATTGCACTGTGAAGCATGGATGAGCTCAAAGCAAATCAAAAAGGTCTCTTTTTGAACCAATGGTGAGATCATCATTCCCTTTCAGCAAAGCAGGACAATGTATTAAATAAAACTGCTCTTAACCTGTTGGACACTTGAATCCCTTGGGTTTCTTGTAGTTTTTCTATTGAAAAGAAGGCTTAAGAAGTACAGATTTCAACAGCTTTTCAAATGCCTGTGTCTCCAAGTAAGGAAAAGTAAAATTTAAAGGTAAAGTGAATTCACATCTACATTTATATTACAGTAACTTCCATTAGAAATTGTTTCCTTTTAAAAACTGTTGGTTTGGTTTTTACATTTTTTTATAAATTTGTTTTCTGAAGAATATTTTTTTTCTCCAATGTGGTTTAGCTACTAATTTTAAAGATACAGAATAATCTGTATTTCTTCCATGTGAAGACCCCATTCCATCTCTACAGGGATAATTCTTAGAAAGGGAGAAATATTTAGTTTAGAAAAAAAAAAAGGTATATGCTTGTGGGAAAAATATGTCCTTGTGTAGTCAAAAGAAATTATATGCACCTAAGGACCCCATTCAAAATATATTCTAAGTGATATTTTAGTAATGACTGGGCCTACTTCTGCATAGCTTAATAATGCTGTCTTTCCTGGTCATGCCTTAAAATGAGATTCCCAGGCTGAGTCTACAGATATGCAGTACACAAGAAAATCCACCAAACTGACCTCTGAAATCCCTCCAGCAGGGGACTTTACACAACTCTTCAAGTAAGTGTAAAAGCCTAGTGAAAGTGGTTTATGTAACAATTTTCCATCTATTACGTGTAGCCACCAAAATAATTCACCCTCTAATATGTAGAAATCATGTGTCTGCTCTGGATTACACTTCTTCTATTGCATAAGGATTCATAAGGATTCCTTTTTCTTCTTCTTCTCTGTGTTCTTTGTGATCACCACAGCACAGGGCAGAGGCCCCGGGAAGCAAGCAAAGAGTGAGAGAGTGAGATTACATATTGGGGAATATATACCACTCCTCATCCTGATAGAGATGGTAGCAGAGAGATTTCAGATAATAATAATTATTAAATAATTAGACAGGGTCCAATGCTAGCAGTAAGGATGAGAATAAAATTAATTACCTGTGATGTGGTCAGGGGTCATGTAAGAGCCAGATGAGATCATCTTGTATTTTAAGCTATTAAATGAAAAAGAGGATAAGATTTACTTATTAAGTTCATTTCCTAATCATTCTTTTAAGTTTTTAATGAGTGACAAACTGACTCTGGATACAAATTTATGATTTCCCAAAATAACAATTTGATTGGTTTGAGTGATGTCTTGCATCAAGCAATCACAGTTAATTTTGCTTCTGAAGCAATTTGACTTTCCCAGTCTATCACATCTTCCATGTGCACAGCTGTATTTCCATGGCCGTGTCCCCGTTCTTTGTCTAGTGTAACCCCCAGAGTCCAGAAAAAGTTTCTTCTCCAATCCCTCTTCCTGTCCTTTGCATGGACAACCTTACAGATACCTGTCTGCCCTTTTGGCTATTTTCTTCTCTTTATCTGAGCTTCCTTGTGCTATAACCAGTGACTTCCAGCCACATTCAAGCCTCAGTTTCTTAGCAGGATGGGAAAGTAGAGAAAATTACATTGAAAGCAGAATCCGATGATGACTGTGGGATGACTTTTTACCTCACCACCATCTCGATTAAATAATTAAACAAAAATCAGGATGCTGTCCCTAACAACTTTCTTGATAACATGGATGTTATAAAGAAGAGGGAAAGGACAGATGGGCTATTCCTGGCTGAGTGAGGCTAATCTAACAAAGGGAGTCTACACTTCCCTATGTAACCATCTTTAGCCAAAAAATGACATCAACATCCATCTTGTCTTGTACCTGGAAGTACTGAAGTCACAGTTTTTCCCTTTGATGCCAAACCCAGGCCTGCAAACCACTGTCACACACCTAAATAAATATGGTTTGCTTTTTCAGGAACAACCTTAAGAGGGGAAGGTGTGTAACATTTCAGACAAGGTACTTGCATCAAATTCTCCTGTGCAAACGATTCCCCCTCAATCACCCTGGGTCTGACTCTGTGCATGCACGTGTGAATGAAACAGGGAGGCAAAGATGAAAGAGTGACAGCAGTACTGCTGGGAAGAGGAATGAACTTATTACAAAGGAAAAGTGAAGTTATAAACCACTCTGTAACAATGGCAGAGGGCTGGCTCAGAAATGTGGCTGGTGTTGGCTGACTCGCAGCACAGAACCAGGCAAATGCTCGCCAGATGTGTTCGGCTGCACGCGTGCTGCCCTGCCCTGTGCACAGCCCGTCACATAGCCCAGCTGCGTTGCCTGGAGTGGGCTGTCAGAAGCAGAAGAGAAGGCCAGAGCACAGTTGACATTTTTCTATTTTACTGGGGTTTTTATATCCTCCCACTCCTCATTTTCTTCATCCTACACCCCGGTACGTACCGATGAGAAAATACTTGGTTCAAACCCAGGCAGTTATTTTTGGTTATTAAGGTTGGTGCTGGCTGCCCAACAAACGCTTTCTAGCTTGCCAGAGTTGCATGGGGCTGTTGGTTTTGCATTGTCAGCACTTAGGGGTGCATTTAAAAAAATGTTCTGAAAACAAAATATGCACACACAGGTACATATGTGCATGTGTCTAGGTACAGACAAATGCACATACAGAGCCTTCCATCCTGTGCATTGAACTGAAGAAACTGCCTTTTGCCAGGATTCACAGATCTCCTTTCCTTTCCAGGTCTCATGAGCAACACGAGTAAAAAGAAAGCAAAATAACAAAGGAAGGTATTAGATGAATTAAGAGACCATGCGAGACCATGCTGTTAGGAGAAGAGTGTGCAATAGGAAGAGCATGGGAATAAATGGTATTTCAGGAGGACATATGTGTTTTGTTCCACTTGGAAAGTGAATCACAGAATCAATTAGGTTGGAAAAGAATTCTGTGATCAAGTCCAAGCTACGACCAATCACCACAGTGCCAACCAGACCATAGCCCTAATGTCATGCCCATCTTTTCTTGAACATTTCCATCAATGGTAACTCTACTGCCTCCCTGAGTAGTCCATTCCAATGTCTAACAGTTCTTTCTGTGAAGAATTTCTTCCTGACATCCAACTTAAACCTCTCCATACCTTCTGTGAGGTCTCTGTAAATTAATTAAAAAAAAAAAAATAAAATTAGGGAAATAACCAGGGATGATCTTATCTGAACATGAGCTTTCTCTTAATTGTTTCTAGATAACAAAATTTCAAGAAAAGTCCAGTCAGTAAATGGGGCACTCAATTTCCCTGCTAGACAACATGCTCAACTTCCTTTCCTATAACCAAAAATAAACCATCTCCTGGGCACAGATCAGCCCAACATCTCTGCAATACTTAGGTGAGCTCTGACTGAGACACTGCCATTGCAGCAGGACTCATTCTCCAGCTGAGATTCAAGCTGAGTTATAAGGTAATGCTTTTTACTGTTCTTCTCTGGTGGGGGGAGAAGGATGAGGGCCAGATACACTATATTGATACACCATTTGGCCATGGTGCTTTGGTCTTTCTTCCTCTCTGGATATTTGCTATAGGGGGGTGGTTTTGAGACAAGTAGCACAGCAAGAGAGTTGTGACATCCTGTGACATTTTGCTGTTACTCCATTTACCAGTCTTCTGGACGTTGAAATGATATCTGGATAATTTCCTTGGAAAAAACCTAGGCCAAAAGTTACCAGATCATTAGGTCCTTTCTTTTCATTGGAGATGATGGCTGCAACCCCCTGGGCTTGGAGGCAGAACCTGCAGTTGTGTTAGGAGGTTAACAAAGCTGGCTTGTAGTGAGCTCAAGCAAAAATATGTATTAACCTCTTGCTGTAACTACTGCTGCAATTTGTTTTAGGTAAACTGCCTCAGGAAAGCCTTGTTGAGAGCTCATTGCTGTTGCCAACTGCCTTCTACAGTCAAGGAATAACTGTGTGTTGCTTCTAAACTGCAGACTGCCTGGCAAGCCTGGATGCTGGCAGGAACGCTGTCTTTTAGATATCTTGCTTTAGGAAGTCCTGTGGTGGCCAAGATGCTCATGCTGGTGTTTTCTGTGCCCCCCAGATAAGAAGCATGCCAGGGATGCCTGTGTTGGCAGCTGAGCATTAAGACTGTCGTGGTTTAGGCGTCTTGCTGGTCTCCTTTCAAAATTTTCTGTGCTACATACCCCAGGATTCTCGGCACTGGGGTGTGTCAGTCACTTTGTATCACAGTGCATGAAGCAAAAGGCATCTCCATTTGCCCAGCAGCTATAATGTCTGACAGCTGTGACAGCAGCTGAGACTCTGCCCTCCTGGCTGTAGGAAAAGGGCCTGATAAAAGGTCAGGAGATTTATATGGAGATGTCGTTGTGATGCTCATCCCTTCATGGAGCAGATGAGGATTTTTTGTAGCCAGAATTTGTCTCCTCACTCTGAAGAAAGTCTTCTGTGATGGTCAGTGTACCACGAGGGTTGTGGGAAGGGGAGCAATTAGCTTCTTGGAAATGATCACAACCATCCAGAAAGGCTGTGTCTGAGCTGGGAACACACATGGATGAATGGGCCAGTGCAAAGTGTTGGATGCTTAGAGGTCTCCAAAAGCACCAGACTCTGGAGTGGATGTCTCTGTCCTCAAAGAAATTCCACATTTTCCCCATATGTCTCCAACCTGAAACAGTCTCTGACTGCCCAGAGAAATCCTAAAAACACCCTCGTGCCTGTAAACACCACCAAAACAAGTACACTAAATCCATGCATGGCTATTTTTGGTAAGCTAAAGGAAAAATAGCAGCTTGCACTGGGAAAGCCTAGGAGTCTGCCAAGGCCATGATGTAAAGCTTTCCAAGTGAATGCTGTGGCTGAATCAGTAAAAGCATGTCTGAGTCAGGATCTGCAAGACCTTGCCTTCTGAAATTCAATCCCTCTTCTCTCCCAAGAGTGGTAATATTTCATGCTGCTTAACCCTTTGTTCTCAACAGAGGAGTGAGAATTATAGCTGCATAATTCAAAAAACTTCATTTAATTTAGGAGGAAATGCTTTGTTTATTATTCAGCATTTGCCTGTTAACAATGAAGCCAGAATCTACTAACGAAGCCAGAAATTCCCAAAGGAGAAATAATGAAAACCACTGTTATTTTGTTGGTCTTTTTATTTTTAAATCACATCAGTGTATTCTTGCACAACAGTCATATTCAAATAGAAGCTAGCTCAGAGAATGCAACTTTGAAAAATATATTTCCATATTTCCCCTTCAAGTTTTCCTTTGTATCCATCCCCTTTCAACTAGGCTCATGGTTTATTTTCTTCTATAAGATGTAGATAGGGTTGTTAACATGGCTACCCCTATAAAAAAGAGATTCATCAGCAAAGAACTTTTCCACGTTACTGGAACATTAAAAAAAATATTTCCCAGGCCTTCTCCTTAGTATCTCTGCAATAAAGCTGGTGTCAGAAATCCATCTGATTTTGGAACTCTTGTAAGTTTTAGGGAACAAAAACAGTATGCAAAATACAGAATCTCTTTGCTTAGTGAAAATGATTTGCATATTCCTAGTATCTCCCTGTGAGAAAGTTTATTAATGAAGGAATAGTTAGTATTAGTAAATTATCTGAATTACACAGTTGTCTGTTTAAGGAATGTCAAGCTCTCACAGTGGACATAATGAAATGAGGAAAAATGCAGAGGAATATCATCTCTGCAAGCATAGAGGTTTGGGGCTAATGCTAAAAAAACTCAGCTTTAAATTTTATGTGTCTGAACGGCTCATGCAACCACAAATAACTTGCCTAACTCACCAAATAAATGGCAACAAAACAGATTTTTTTTGTAGCAGTGATCTTGATAGGCTTCTTGATCCCAGTTCTAGCTGCTGATGACCTAGGAGCTAATTCAAAATGTATTAAAAAATTATGAAGTACAAATATTAATAGTTGCAGAGAATTAGGAAGACAATCAAAGCTTTTTCAGTCCTGAAGCAGAAAACTCATATCTAAGCTGTCCACACCAATTTGTGAGATATTGAAATGCACTTTCCTCCAAACTTCTATGTAGTCTTGTGGTCCTGCTTTGCATGTCAGAATGAAATTGACTGTCCCAAATAGACACATGGACATGAGAAGGTATGGAAAAGTTTTTCAGTCTTTGTTTGGTGGAATAGTGTTTTTAGAGCAAGCTGATTAAAAATTGAAGGTTCCATTGATTTACCTCTTCAAATTACAGCTGTCAGAACAGCTGTGATTATTTTGTCAGCTATGTATGTGAGATTTTCTAGGCTAATAGAAAAGTCTTTGGAGCTCAAAGTCCTTTCAGGTGTTTCATGCTGACTATCTGGGAGACCTCAGTGCGCTGGTTCTAGTTTGGAAGAAAATAGATAATGATAATAATTTAAAATACCAGAAAACATGAAGGTGCTTTAGGTGCATGGACATTTGGTGCTTCCAAAACCGTTGCCTGAAGTGCCTGTGTTCCTGCCCTTTCTGCACCCCTGCTTGCTGTAGAGGTAGATGGGACAGGGATGCAGTGCCTGCTCCCCCTCCATCTTCTGCAATTTTCCGCTTAACATTGACTGTCTTGGGGTTCTTAAGCCAGGGAAGCAGTGTAGGTATTAGTTTGTATTAAAGATGTAAAGTAAAATAAAGTTGTATTATAACGAGTTATTTGCTCCCATGACAATATTTATTCCCTTCAGTGGTCTTTCTGATGTTTCTTTTGCAGAGGCCTCCTTAATTTTCAAGGCACTTTAACCATCTTTTACTTTCCTCCTCCACTTGATAGCTCCCCTGCTGCTGCTTACCCTCCTGACTTCTTTTACATTTGAGGCTACACTTTTGACCCAATGAGTTCATTGTCTTTTGCTCCTCCATGAGTCTGCCTTACGGCTTTTCACTGGAGGACAGGCATATTTCCTTCTAGCAGCATCCTGTTTAATTAGTGCTCTATGACAGGTTGTAGTCCCTACTCAGCAGCAGCTGGAGAATTGAAACATAAGCCTGTTTTTTGCTTGTTAGCCCTACAGAGGCTTCTCCATCAAGATCTGAACCTCTGGTGAACAACTGAATCTCATTCCCAGCTCATTTGCATTTTATGTGTAGCATCTTACTTTGCATTCATCTATATTTATGATACATCACAGTGTACAGGCAACTCCTTTCAGAGCAATTTTCTTGATGTCATTAGCCTCACTGGCAACTTGCTAAATGAACAGCAAAAGGCTTTAGGAGGTCTCAAATAACAATTAGGTGGTTATGTCTGAAAAAATAGCATGACAATTTGTAGCTAAACAAAGGGAGCAGAAAGTGGCGCCTGTGATATTAGCAGAAGAACGTTTTAGGTGAATACCCAGAAGTTTAGGGGATTCTCTAAACCAGCTGCAGTTCCATGAGGACTCACATACCCTTTATCTGCCCACAGGGTCTCATAATGGATTTTCTATTCCTTTCTCTCAATGTTTCTCTCTTTTCCAACAGCTCAAGGCCCTCCAGGACATGTCTGCTACTACTCTGTCCTGTAGCTGCTCTCCTTTCCCAGCTAAACCTTCTGGAACACTTGGCTGCAGTTTTGAGAGATGTCAGAGGAGAGGTTGGAAGGATACCCAGCTCTGTGCCAAAGCTCAAAGTGATCTCATACATGTTTTCTTGTGTTTGGCAAATGGGATTTATGTGATAGTCGTTACCAGCTCACTTAAAGCAAATTCAGTGGGGAGCAGGACAGGAGATCAGAGCAGGGCACTCCTTGTCAGACTGAGTTTAAGTGGCTCTGCAAGGAGGGCAGACCTGCTTGTAATGAAGAGTTAGCAGTCTGCAGTGGAGTTGTACCCACAAAACTGTGACAAACTCCTTAGCAAAGTCATAGAATAACTTCGATTGGAAAAGGCTTCTGATATCATCAAATCCAAACATTAACCCAGCACTTTCAAGCCCACCACTGAACTGTGTCCTTAAGCACTACATCTACACGTTGTTTTGAAGACTTTCTGGGGGTGGTGCCTTCACCATTGCCCTGGGCAGCCTGTGCCAGCGCTTGCCCACTCTTTTGGTGAGGAATTTTTTGTAATAACCAATAATATCCAAACTAAACCTTCCATGGCTCAATTTGAGATTGTTTCCTCTTGTTCTATCATTTTTAACCGGGGTGCAGAGACCAACTCCCACCTGGCTACAGGTAGAATTTCAGAAACATTTGACAAAGAGCTCTTCAGAATCTTCTGTTTTACTTCATATAAATACACATAAATACCTAAAAATATGGTGTACATGGTTAAAAAGATGCTTTCCATTAAAACAATTTGTCTGGTTAGACCAGAATAATCATCAGGAGATGGTTCTTTAAAGCTGGTTGTCCATCTGCTACAGTATAATCCATGTGACAGAAAAATTGCCAAGTTACCTTCTCCCTCATCTAAGGGTCATTTGGAAGCAAAGCTCTAAACTGTTTGTAAGTGCTCAGGAAGAAAAGGGGATGAAAATAATACCTCCTGAAGTAATGTCTTCTCTATTGCTTTTCAGGAAGACACAAGTAGGGATCAGATCCTTCTCAAGCAGAATAAAACCAAATAAAATAC
>VXBS01002367.1:0-29062 GCA_013400255.1 Sitta europaea | reverse complement strand
CCAAAGCTCAAAGTGATCTCATACATGTTTTCTTGTGTTTGGCAAATGGGATTTATGTGATAGTCGTTACCAGCTCACTTAAAGCAAATTCAGTGGGGAGCAGGACAGGAGATCAGAGCAGGGCACTCCTTGTCAGACTGAGTTTAAGTGGCTCTGCAAGGAGGGCAGACCTGCTTGTAATGAAGAGTTAGCAGTCTGCAGTGGAGTTGTACCCACAAAACTGTGACAAACTCCTTAGCAAAGTCATAGAATAACTTCGATTGGAAAAGGCTTCTGATATCATCAAATCCAAACATTAACCCAGCACTTTCAAGCCCACCACTGAACTGTGTCCTTAAGCACTACATCTACACGTTGTTTTGAAGACTTTCTGGGGGTGGTGCCTTCACCATTGCCCTGGGCAGCCTGTGCCAGCGCTTGCCCACTCTTTTGGTGAGGAATTTTTTGTAATAACCAATAATATCCAAACTAAACCTTCCATGGCTCAATTTGAGATTGTTTCCTCTTGTTCTATCATTTTTAACCGGGGTGCANTACATCTCCACTTTTAATATGGTGCTACAGAGAGCTAGAAGTACACCAGAAAAAATCACATAATCTATATAGGCTGGTCCTTCTGACGGTTTATCGCATCACACTGCACTGATTACTGAAATTGTAGAATAAAATTGGGGGAATTGCCCTTTGGAAGCAGTTTAAAAATCTAATCAAGTGTTCCTGTAGTTTAATCTGACTGCTGCCAAATTTACCTGGCTATTTATATAATCATATCTTATTATATAAGAATTTTCTCTAACAACAGGTGAGGATGGGTTTGTGACACAACAGCTATGTCCTAATGATGTTCAGATAAACAGGTCTATTTTTACATTGTAGAGCAGAATCTCTTGCAGTTATTATGACACTTAACATGACTGACCATATTCTGAAGGTTTTTTCCAAAATGGAAGAAATTAACAGCGATGAAAAAATATTACTTTACTTAATTTTTGGGCAGAGAAAAGGAAAGAAAATGAGAATAAATTTGTGGCAGCATTGAGAATAAAATTCAGAGTATCTTTTTCTTTTTCATGTTCTTTAATCATTCAACTTTCATTTATTTTATGATCCTTTGTATAGATGTATAAAATTGTGCCAATGTAAGTGTGACTTCTCCACTGACTCTGAAATCTCTCTGAATTACACTATGGTTTCTTGGCATAAAGTTCATACCTTCCACTACACTTTTGTGAAAAAGAGTATCTTCCATCTTACTGTACTGCTGCCAAAGTCACAAGTCAAGGAATATACAAGGTGTTCCACGATTTTGAAATTGTAACTACTGTAAGATGAAGAGAAAATATCTAGGCTGAGTTTCTTAAATGATTGGTTTTAACTTTGCCTGTTCATTTAGGATATTTTCTAAATTTCTTTGTTCTATTATGCATGCTAAAAAAATGTTTTTGCTGAAAAAGATTAACCATAAATTCTGACATATTTTTAAAAACTGAAGCTGCAGCCTTAAACAACACATCAAACAATTCACTATGAGCAATCATCATAAGCTGCCAAGGTTGCTACTGATACCCAAACCTTAACAAAATATAACAGCATCGTTTTAAATTCTAGTAAATAAGTTTCTTGCATCTGAGCAATGTTAGTTAAAGGTTAGACAGCTGTAAGTGTGATAAATGTGTATTTGTTATAAGCAGTTGCATCAAAGGAATCTCACACAGGACTGAACATCTGCAAGTGCTGTAGCAAATATCATTCATCTGACAGACCAACTAATTTTCTGCAGTTATTCCAGGAAGATTTTACATCCAGATAGCTGAAGTTTCTGTATAAAATGTAATTTACTGCTGAAATGCCCTAGGAGGAAACTTCACAATTCAGTCGTGCCTATTGAGCCTTTGCCAAAGACCTTAGGTCCTTAAATAATCGGGCCAAATCTCCATCTGGTGTAAATTAGCACACCTCCACTGGTGTCAGTGGAACGATTACGATTTACACCAGCAGAGAGTATAAGCATCTGTGTTTATCCATGCAAAATAAATGATTTCACGGAATGATTACAAAACAATTAAGCCTGGCATTTACTGGCATCATGTAACTGCATGTCATCCTGTGTACCTGCAAATATAGGCAGTTACATACAGAGAGTACTCAAGCTGAATATTGGGTTGAATTCACAGCAGATGTGAATTCAAAGCACAAGTGACAAAATTCCCTGCTGAAATGAAATTTAATGAGGATGATGGACAGAAATAATTCTACAGTCTACCTTTCTCTTCTCTTAATTTAATGCTTGGTACAAAGTTACAGCAAATTAGTCAATTGATTGTGTCTCTTTCCACCTTTTTTTCCATTAATAGTGAATGTAGAATGAGTTAATTCTTACAGATAGTGCACTGTAGAACTGCTTTTAGACAATGCAGACAGATGGACTCTCTCTTCCCAGAAGCCTTGTTAAACTAATAATATATAACATTAATGTTTTAACTTTAAATAGCATTTTATCAGATACTTTCTCTTAGTTTACACTCCAGTAGTAAAATGCAAAATGATATTATTTTTGTGTATAGGACTCTTCCTTTGAAAATCTCGATGGGCTTTGGTTTTTCATCTGTGTGACTGTGATTCAGCATGGCAGGGGTTAGCTCTTAGATGCCACTGTTCTCCAGGGAACTGGTAGTGATGATTAAGTTGAGAATCCCAGCCCTGATAATTAGCTCAGAGATTCTGTATCTGGATATGTGCTGTGAAAGGGAGAGAAAAAAAAAAAAGAAAAAAGAAAAAGAAAGAGATAGGGAAAGGAAAAGAAGTGATTTTTAGAGCAGGTTAGCCCTAAGGAGCTGGCTAACCAGCTGTCTCAAATTTTATACATACCAGCAGCTGGTTGGACAAAATAATTATTTACTATATGGAATGGGCATGTTTATTGTCTTCTCCTTGATTTACTAGTTAATAGGTTGCTTTTTGAAAGACAGAAAAAAAAGAGAGGGAGAGAAAGGGTGGAGGAGAAGAAAGAAAGGTAAGAAGAAAGAAAGGAAAGAAAGTAGGAAAAAAGAGGAGAAGGAAGGAAGGTAGAAAGAATAATAGTTCTCAGCTGTGCTAATCAGTTCATAATGTGTTCCCTCCAAAATGATGAATAAAGTTCCACTGAAAGCAACAGAGTTTCTCTGTTTTAGATAAGAAAAGAGTCAATTCTTTTTGTGCAACATTTTTCTGCTGTGTCTGAATCTGAAGGATAATTTTCTCAGGTCATTTTTTTTTTTTCATATATCACTACTGTTGTTGAATGGGGTAAGAAATTCAATCTGCTGTACTTACAGCATACTAGATTTTTACTGGAGCATTTTGCATTTATTTATAGATGTGGAAAAAGCAACAGTAATATCTCGCATGTTAGAAAGGCAAGAATTTTCCTACAGGTGAACAGGATTTACAGATGGGGTTTTTTATTTGGGTATGGACTACAAATTAGGGTAACATGTATGGCTAACATCCGTTTAGCTGTGATAGGCACTCATTTTAAATGATCACTGGAACATTTTCTCAAACAACAGATATTGTGTTTCCATGCCAGCACAAGATTTATGCAAGACTATTATCTAATTTTTGAAATTTTTCGGACTAGAAAGTATTATGAAAATCCAGTTAAGAAATGCTGGTTTTAGAGAGGGCAGCAGGACACTTTTGTCCTGTAATGTATTCCTCCGACCTAATTATGTATTTTCCCATTAAATCTGTTTGTTGATTCATTCAAACTCCTGGAATAAAGGTTTTTTCAAAAGGTTTATTCTAAATGTGAATTTTACAGCTCAGGAGTCAATAGAGATGGGTCAGTTATTCAGATGAGCCTACAGTAGAAAAGTCTGGCTAAGGTCCGTGGACCTTAACAAATCCACACAGCCAATACATGGATGTGCAATTATTTAAGTTTTGTCAGCCAAGAAAAAGTATCAAGGAAAAAATAATAATCTAACCTTTGGCCCTGCCTGGAAAAAAAAATCATGTTTCAAATAACCATTGTGAAATAGGATTCTGAAGTATCCATACAGTATCTGAAATGTATATCTGGCCTCTTTTCTAGGTACTACAGAAGTCAAAGAGGTCAAAGGGCTCTAGTACTTTAAAAAATATTTGTTTGTTTGTTTTTTTTCTTGAATGTCTTCCACATATATGCCAGTGTCCCAGTCAAAGTGTGTGTTTTCATCTCTCTCTTCTAGACCTCATTCCAAAAGAATGCAAGTGCTGATATAAAAAGACATTGTGACACCTGATTACAACATCAACAGTGATAGTCGTGATTGTAGAATTAGTATAGATATTTTTGAGCACAAGATATCTGGCATTATTCTTCAAGAACAAGGTCAGTCTCACATACATATTGCATAGTGTGTAACTAGTCAGGAGCTGCTGATGGTTTGTAAAAAATCCAAAAGCCACACACATGATAACCCCAAAACCTGTACAAGAAGCCATACATTGGAAATAGACCACAAACTTCTTAGAAGCAAGGCATGAAATGCAGGTTGGAGGCACTCTGGGGGAAAATTTCAGATGTGCCTCAGCCCCAGAAAAACTCCATGGTGTGTCCCCAACATCACTGTAGTGGAATAAACTGTGTATCAGGTTATTTTCTGCTTTGGCAGATTTAAAGTCACAAAAGCATATTCACTTAAGCTAGCTAAGGAAAATCTGTTATTCAATAAGATGCATGAAAAATGTGAATAGTTCAACAAAAGTCGAATAATGGTGAATTACATAGACTCACAGAACAAAATCATGGAGATTCTTCTCATTGTAAAAATATGGAAGATGTAATAAAATCCTGTTAAAGCCACAAGTGAGAACAGTGAGATTTAGTGTGTTGCACATTCTGAGAACTAAAGAATGACACTGCCTTGTGATGCCCAGTTTCCTAAGTCTTCTCATTTACCCTGCCTGAATTGTGCAAGCAGAAAACAATTGGTTCTGATTAAGAAAACAGCATATATGTGGGACTTATATTCATTTCAGCAAGAATTAGTTTCATACAACTGAGACCATAGTATGGTCCTTGACATTTAAAAGGACACAAACCTCTAATTTTCCTTGCTAAAATCTGTGTTCTTTTAAATACTATGAAATATATATCCACAGATTTTAATGAGGAAAGGCACCATATAAATTCTGAGAAATCATTTCAATACACTTAAATTAATTTCTGGAACAAAAGAGAGTTTTGCTGGATCAAGCTTCCACAATAATATGGATAATTAATCTTTCATTCCAAAGTTTCTCTGGGGAGAGTGGCAAATGGTTTTCATTTGTTACTAAACATCAATCTTAAATGACTCTAAAGACTGTGCTTTTATTTGTCATGCAACATGTTGTATATTCTTAATCTGTTGAATGAGGACATTGCAAACCATAACTTAAAAGACATCATACAAACATCTCCTTTCAAAACAAAGGAATTAGTGTGTTTTTTCTCAAGTATGATTCATCTTCCTAATACTAGATTCTTTATGTTAATTTTATATCAGTGCTGTGTAACAAAAAAATTCTAACTCAAAATACTTTCCTTCTAACTACATAATCACACAGCTGTCCTTGTCCAGAGGGAAAGTTCTGGACCCTAATTTGATTTCTTTCTTTTATTTTCATTTTATGATGTTATTCAGATTTCATTCTGAATCAGATCACATTTGGGGTTGAAGAGAACTGATTTACCACTGCCTATTTGGCTAATATCTGTTAAAAGTAAAATTGAGTATCACCCAACATGCAGAAATGTGTCTCAGAAAAGAGAAATAACAAATGCTTAAAACTTCTTTATTAATCTGTAGTCAGCACAGAAGAAATAGAAAACCACAGATTTTTTTCTATGTCCTGGGCTGGGTCTGGCTAGAAAAGTCTGGTTCTTTGGGTCTCAACAAAAACACAAAAATAAATGGAAGAGATCTCAGATGAATTGTTCTGTTAAGATGAAGAGGTAAGTAATTTTTGGATAAATTTCACAGGAAATTTATCCAAACATGGACTTATCAATAACACTATCAGTTTTAAATTAACACTGATAAAAACAAGTTTGAAGTTCCCAAAAAGTATGCAGTAACTCTTCTACCTCTTTTATCCTTAAACAAGTCATCTCAAAGTTGTCATTAAGTTCTTAATTGACATTTTAACAGGTATCATTACTTTTCAGTGTGTTGGTACACAATTTAACATTTTTTCTTTGTGTTATTACACAATTACACTCTTTTCTTTTTCCAGTAGATAGATAGGGAAGCAATAATTCTCAGCCTCAGCCTTGGGATACTAGCCCTTCACACAGGGCTTCACAGTGCACTGTCAGTGATCCAGAGACAAAAGATAACCCTTGTCTTCTCTAGCCTCATCTCAAAGCCCAGGGCTGCATTTCTGAGAGGGGTCAGGCTCACATAAATTCTTGTCAAAATCAGTGTGAAACAGATCACAGAGAATAATGGCAGTCAAAGTATTCTAGAAGTGATTAAACAGTCTTGTTTTCAGCCTCACTCTGGACTGTACTCAGGTTGCTGTCACAGGGAATATCCCAGGATTCCAGTTCAGAATCAGATGATACCCACAGGCTAACCTCTTGTCAGAGCTGCTAACTCCTGCCTGTCAATGCAAGCCATGCAGAGAAGAGCAAGATGCTTATGTCGGGGATTTCAGGTGGTAAGCTGTATATATAGCTGTATATAGATTGTCCAATTTATGGACGATTTTGAATACTACATCTGTGGGTTCGTTACCGTTGTTGTACTGCTGAATCTGAAAGGCCACCAAACACAAACCACACACCCATGAAATAAAAAGACGTGATGAAGGCATTGGTGAGGTAGCGAATCTGAGTATTGGAGGAGTTTGAGGGGGAAAAAAGGGAAAGAGGGACTGAAAAAAAAATGTGCTCCAAAACACCAACTTGTTTTTCTCTGCAGCTTCAGATATTTAGCTTGTGATATTTTGAACTCAATTGCAATCATGAGAAAAAAACACAAAGAACAGAGGAGAGAAAAACAGAGAAAGAGAAAAGAAAAAAAGAAAAAGACAAAGAGAAAAAGAAAATGAAAATATATATGGAATCTATTTAAAGCACAGGTAGAAATAAAATAAAATAGAAGGCGTGTTTGACATATGTGGAGGTGACATCAACAATATGGACAATATTGGAAGGAAACAACCCCATGTCTCCCCCCCACCAAAACAAAATATAGCAGACTTGAGATTTTGGAAAGCCTGTGTCATACCTCAAGGATAGATTACCTAAACTTTCCTGAGAAACAGTAATTTTCTATGCCAGACCTTCCTGCTTTCTTCTAAATTAAACATTGTGATACAGTAGGAAGGCCTGTTGGAAACCTGAGTATAGAAATGTATTTCTCCATGTCAGTAAAGGCTGACAGATCAATATCCGATACAGTCTCTGCTGGAAGGAGCCTTGGAGTATTGTTACTGCATCATGGGTGCTTCTCTCAGAGTTACAGACAATGGAGCAGTGGTGAAGGTAAAGGAGAAGAGGAACAGTAAGCAGAGTAAAGTCTAGCAGAACATTTCCTGTATAGGATTGAAGCTCGTACTTAAGTGGAAATGCTTCTGCATGTTGTTACAATAACCACCTTTCTTTCCCTGACATGTTTGTGCCCTGGCTGGCCCCCTTTTCCACCCCTCTCAAGTCTCAGTAACATGGAGAGATGCTTTCTGACAGACAAAAGATAATCTTACACTTGACTTCCAATATCAAGGCATTTTAACTGGCACACTTTATATTGAATAATTCATGGCTATTCAAGCTTTACTTCACTTCACAAAGAAAGTGCTTTCTCTTAGCAGTGACTAGATATGAGCAGCTAATTCATTATTTAAAGAGATTAAGTATTAGCAACTGGTATGGGCTCTTCAGAGCT
This sequence comes from Sitta europaea, assembly GCA_013400255.1. Classification (NCBI taxonomy): domain Eukaryota; kingdom Metazoa; phylum Chordata; class Aves; order Passeriformes; family Sittidae; genus Sitta; species Sitta europaea. Next base: position 21,164 of record VXBS01002367.1, on the reverse strand, counting down.
TTTTTATTCCCTTTGCTCATGTTATCCCCTGCCACTTCCCTGTCTAGTACAGATTTTAGATTGATTTTGCCGTATTAAAATCTTTTTTAAACAGATCTCTGCCTTAAAATCTCACCATTTCCAGTGCTTCATTGTCCCACTTTAAAATGTAAAATAATAGGTAAAAACTGCAACGTATTGGTGAAATGTTTTAAATCCCTGTGAACTCATGGGAACATGCACAAATATAATGATTTTTACTATTTGTTGTTTAAAAAACAGCAGATAAGATTTGGGAAATGGTGATATGTATTTATGACACTGTCTAGGTCCTAACATCTTGGGTTGGAGAAAGAGGAATGGATGCTTGATTGAAACAAAAAAAATTCCTCATTGCTAAATTTTGTAAAGCTCTGGTTGTGTAGATCCACTGCTGGCACTTGGGGATTTCTCTCCTTTGGGATGCAGACCCTCAAATGCTGAAATGAGGTGAGATGATTTAAATGCTAAAAGCTCTGCTATTAGATATTACTTTGCAGACAAATTCATTTCTTTGGACTGGAGAGAACCGAGATTGTTCTGTTTTAGCAAAGTTCTTATGAGAGAAATTTCTTGTAGCTTGAAATTAAAGAGACCTTTTTCCTGGGACTTGATCAGACTTTGAAGCAGCTTTTAGTCTCTCGTGCATTTACTTTTGATGCAGATTTATGGGGACATAGTGATATATTTTGGTTACAAAAAGTGCAAATTCAGGCAGTATATAGCTGGGGAAGATTTTTCTCCTGATAGAACCAGCAAACTTGCCCAGTGTGTGGTCTGTGGAACGACTGTCACCACTTTACCATACTGCTGTTGGGTCCAATATTTATGCTAGGCTCCCTTGCCCATGGCAGGAGTATTGAAACTAGATGGCCTTTAANCTGCAGAGGAAGATATATATATATATATATATATATATGTATAGCCACATATGTATGTATACACATGTATACTGTTTTAGGTATACCTAAAGAGAAGAGTAATCTAGAGTAAATCTAGAGTAAATCAGTCAGCAAAGCTTTTAAGTCCATTATCTGTCTGTGTGAGTAGCCCCAGTGAAACGCTTAGCTCTCCAGATCTAAAACTGAAAAGTTTTGTGGGTTTGTGTGCATAAACTCTGTGTCTCAACAGCAAAAAGATGACTTTAGCTCAGAGAGGTGAACTAAGCTGAGCTGGGTTTTTTTGGTGTGTGGGAAGGGTTTCTACATCTACGGTAAGAGTCAGAACAATGTTAATGCAATTAAAAAATATTAGAAATAACTGTCCCATCAAAACATAGATTTCTTGCAGCTTAGTAATTTTGCTATGAATGTCATTAATCCAGGCTTCAAGTAAACAAATAACAAAACAGACTGAAGCAATTTCCTTTCATTTCTGGCATGGGCACTTGAGGAAAGGCAGCCTATGCTCTCCTCTGTGCAGCTGAGGAGGAGACAATGAACTCCCAGCACCTGACCAAGCGTTTGGACCCAGGTTAGCTGTAGATTCACCACTCCTGCACTCATGATAGTGTTTGGGATGTGTCCTGATGCTTTCATTTCATCATTACAAGAGTCCTGGGAAAATGAATTAAACCTATCTCATATGGACATTCTGTTTTGGCNTTGCTAAATTTTGTAAAGCTCTGGTTGTGTAGATCCACTGCTGGCACTTGGGGATTTCTCTCCTTTGGGATGCAGACCCTCAAATGCTGAAATGAGGTGAGATGATTTAAATGCTAAAAGCTCTGCTATTAGATATTACTTTGCAGACAAATTCATTTCTTTGGACTGGAGAGAACCGAGATTGTTCTGTTTTAGCAAAGTTCTTATGAGAGAAATTTCTTGTAGCTTGAAATTAAAGAGACCTTTTTCCTGGGACTTGATCAGACTTTGAAGCAGCTTTTAGTCTCTCGTGCATTTACTTTTGATGCAGATTTATGGGGACATAGTGATATATTTTGGTTACAAAAAGTGCAAATTCAGGCAGTATATAGCTGGGGAAGATTTTTCTCCTGATAGAACCAGCAAACTTGCCCAGTGTGTGGTCTGTGGAACGACTGTCACCACTTTACCATACTGCTGTTGGGTCCAATATTTATGCTAGGCTCCCTTGCCCATGGCAGGAGTATTGAAACTAGATGGCCTTTAAGATCCCTTCCAACCCAAACCACTCTACGAGTTTGTGATTCTATGATTCTGTGCATGGCCAGCTGTGCATGAACACGTTTTATCAGAAAGAGAACCTCATTTGCTTTCTTCACATGATGTCCCCGGGTGCCAGGGGCAAAGGTGTGCACTGACAAGCAGCAGCTGTCTCCAGAGGCTGCCATCCCATGGAGCTCCTCTGCAGCTACACAATTAGTGCAATTTACAGAATAAAAAATTATTTTATGTCTTTCTGCTGCCAGTGTTTTAAATGTACCAAAACAACCTTAGCAGTGGNCTCTCCTCTGTGCAGCTGAGGAGGAGACAATGAACTCCCAGCACCTGACCAAGCGTTTGGACCCAGGTTAGCTGTAGATTCACCACTCCTGCACTCATGATAGTGTTTGGGATGTGTCCTGATGCTTTCATTTCATCATTACAAGAGTCCTGGGAAAATGAATTAAACCTATCTCATATGGACATTCTGTTTTGGCAGGCAATTTCTTTACCTTATATACAAGTGTGCTCTCATTTGTGCTGAGTAACTTGAAGAGAAAGATAAATAACTGTTTACAGCTCTTTTACAGAACTCCTTACACTTTTCTTTGCTATAGCCTTTTACCTTTTCATAGTTTTACCTGACTTAACACAACTATTTTTTTTAATCTTGTGCAAAAATATGAGTTAGAGAATCTGGTTTATTCAAGCTTTCACTGATTTTTTAGCCAAATAGCCTGCAGCTCCCAGGATTTACAAGGAAGAACAGCAATACCTGAGGTCACAACTAAAATTTAATTCAGACCACTTGTTTTAAGTTCTATTTAAAAAGCTCATAATTTTTTTATTAAAGGAAAAGGTATGTTTTTATTCCACTGTTTGGACTGAATTTAATGAGTTTTGATATGATTCTCACAACTTAAGCCAAGCTTAATCACTGGTTTCTACTCAAGCTGGTTGCTTACTGAATCAAAGCACTGTTACTGGAGAAAGTGCAGAGAGCAGTGGACTCTTTTACCTTAAGCAAAGTCACGGATCAGACAAGCAAAAACATTTTCCAGAATAACTTCAGATGCAGGATTGAAACTTTACCTTGGAAATATTTTGTAACTATTGGTAATACTTATAGCAAGAGAAAGCAGGGTCAAGGAAAGGAGATGACTGCTTTCTTTAACCCTAAGAGCTTCCTGCCCTGAAGGGCAATACAGGCAAAAGAGTTAATGCAGAGAAATAAAACCGTAGGGTTTGCAATCTGGATATGCATGAAATTGTTGACTGCTTCTTCCCCTGGTGGTTCTGTTGAAGCCAATGGAACTTGCAGCAGATAAATGTATTACATCTGATTCTGACTCTAGCTAAGTAGGACATACCCTGAACTTTTTGGATAAATGCAAATATTTGTCAACCAGACTCTGTGCTGTTTTTTGTTTTTTTTTTTAAAGTCACAGAGACAGAGAATATCCTCAGTTTGAAGGGGCCAAAAAAATCCAGTTCTGGTCCCACACAGGGTAGCTCCAAGAATCACCATGAACTATCTTCAAATTATTAAGAAAATTTCTTCACTGAAAGGGTGGTCAGTCACTAGAACAGGCTGCCTGGGGTAGTGGTAGAGTTGCCTCTTTGCTGGAGGTGGTCAAAAAAACCTGTAAACCTTGTGCTTAGGGACATGATTTAGTGGTGAACCTGGCAGTGTTAGGTTAATACCTGGACTTGAGGATCTCAGAGGATTTTCCATACTTTATGATTCTATGATTCACAAATAAAGTCTGTTTTGTTAATGCTCTCTCCTTACTATCTACTAAAACAATCAAAGCGTCATTTGAATTCAGGGTAAACTTTTCCCAGTGCCTTCAATGGTTTTCTTGACTGAAGGAAACTGAATTTCTTCAATTTCCCAAATTTCTTTGCCCCTTTCCTGGGGACAGGAATGGACCTTGCACAGAACATGCCCTTTTTGCCTCTAAAGCATAAATTGCATCCTGTGCAGTGCTGTGAGATTTTTCTTGCAGCAGTAATCTCTAAAATCTGTGCTAAGTATGGTGAGCATAAGGTGGATAATAATTCTCTATTTTAGTTAAAGAAAAAAAGACAGTTTCTAATAAGAAGCATAAACCTCTTGCATCCTTTTCTTTCATTAATCCTTTACATCAAAGTAGATTTTGACTGGATATCAGGTAGTAAAAGATATACACCACTAAAAATAGATGGCAATTTTTGCCTTCTAAATTGGAGGCCAGTTTCCAGAATATATTGGATCGTATATTTGTACTGAAATTTAATTTTATATTTGGAAAAATAATTACTATATCATAGGCTGGACAGAAGAGTGGGCTCAAAAATTCTAAATAGTTCACAACCATCTCAGTTGCTTTTATTAGACAATACAAGATGTGTAAAAGCGCAAAATCTTTTTTTAGTGATTTAAACATATTTTGGCTTAAGATTATTGGTTTCTCTGGTTTGCTGTGTGGGTGGTCTCAAGCTATGTCAAAAGATATTAAATTTCCCTCAGAATTTATGCACTCTTCTTTTCTATAAAAGATAATTATCTCTACTAGGCAAAGGTAACCTAGCCTAATTTTGTACAAAAATAATGCACAGAGTATTACAATCTGTGTTTGTGGAGATAAAACATACATTCCAGAGTCCTTAGAATCTCTCTGATCCTGTCTCTGTCACCAGCAATTTATCTTCCTAATTTATCCATCCAATATCAAGAATTTCTAAATTACATTTAACAAAGGTGATTATCTATGTGATGAAATAATGTTCTCCTTTGAAAATCTCTCTCTACTCCCTGTTCTGTCCTTTAATCATTGTAAAGAATCAGTAATTTTATTTTTTTTTTTCCATGTGTGGAATGCCACCTTTCCTTCTGTAGGAAGATGTTTGATTTTTGAGGCGTTTTCCAATAAACCTCCCTTCAGATCTGATCTTTGGAAGACACTGAATGCTATTCTAAACTCTAAACCTGGTGACTGAAGGGGGTTCCCATCATCTCGAGAGAGCAGCACAGTGATGCAAGTGTGTGAGTAAACAGAATTCCCCAAAAGGCTTTTGAAATAGAGCATTCATTTTTCCCTTGATCATCCAGGTAAGATGCACTAATCAGGACTAGCACCCTGAAAAACCATCTCCATGATACAACCCATCTGCCAGGCAAACCAGCAAGTTGTCCTTGACACTGTCCAGCTCAGTAACTTTTGCAGATTATTTTTCATTCACAAGTAAGAACATTCCTCATGTTGCAGATTTTCCTGCTTCCCTTCCTTCAGTACTCAGCAGTGGGCCCACCAGTGGTCAGTGGGAATCTTCCCTCCACCAGCAGGGATTTGAAAATAGCTAAATCAGCCTCATCACAGAAGAAGGGCAATTTTCAACATTCTTGTGATGTTTCAGTTCAAGTCCTTGCTGCTGTGGAGGTATTATTTTCCTGGTCAAACTAGATTTCAGGGATTTTTCTTTTCTCCTTGAGAAACTAGTGCACAGTCATCAGCCACTTCTTGAAACCCATTATTCCATCTAAGATGTGGAACAAAATGTTGTTAGGGGAAGGCAGGCTTGAGACAATAACAGCATGCATGCTTCTGTATTCTCAAGTGCTGATAGGCTATGAAAAGGGTTTATTTTTTTTAAAATACATTTAGGAAAGCAAGGAGAAAATATAACCAAATAAAATTTTTTCTGTATTTTATTATACTTTATTTTATGTATGCATGTATGCATGTTAAAAAAAATATAAAAGACAGGATCTCACTGAAGCAAAAATAATGATTATTTAACCACAAACTGGAGCTTGATTAGGTTAATATTAAAGGTATCCTTAATTGTTAATATTCATATATACATGCATAAATCGTTGCCTGCTAAAATGTCTGAAATGATTAAGATTTTTATTGTAAGACAGCTCTAGGAAATGTGACACATTAAGCGAAATACTGTACTAGAAAATAACAGATAAAGAGATAAAAGTCTTAAAACAATAAACCAATTGATCCTTACAAAGAAGACGTAGGTAACTCTAAAACATATAAAGGTAATATTAGTGGAAACTTTCTGCACTAAATAATGGTTCTTAAAATTTTATGTGTGCTCTGCCTAGTAGGTTGTGGATCTTTTTATTATAGTGAGCAAATATATTTGGCTTTGAGCAATGAGATTAAGGAGAATTACTTAAAAGGTTACTATTCACATCAGGTAAATATTTTAGTTGACAGATGGAAAAAAGATATTTCTTCTCTTCAGTATGTGAGATTATATTAAAACAGATTATTGTTTTTCAGACTATAAATGTAGATGTTGGTGACTGGAGAGTGCTTTTGTGTGTTAATGAATAAAGCAATCTATGCATGTGCCTTGTAGCAGGGCTATAATGAAACTTTTCATGCCAAATCTTGAGACTTTACTCATCACTAAGGTCAAGGAGAGTGTTGTGCAAAAAAGAATTAGGGGATAAACTCACTGAAACTGACATTTATAGAGCTCAGAAAGCCATTTCTCTAGTGAACATTTGGTAGAAAGTGTTCTTCTATTTTCAAGCTTTGTCTGAAAATAGAATTTATTTGAAAAGAAAGCCATGATTTTGCCTGTTTAGCTAAAAAAGAAATTTCCTTGTGAAAACAAATGTCTCATTGAGAAAAAAATATTCTTCTTAATATAAGACTCACTTTTGGCATTAAAGTGATTTTTCTCTTAATATTTTTCCTTTGGAGCAGAGGTGGGATTCAGGGGCTGGATAGTGGGTGCAAATGGGATATGGAGGAGTGAGGTGAAGGGCTATGAGTGAAGGTGAACCCTTCTTTCCAAAGCCCTTGGCCTTCCATCTGCTTATCCTTAAAACCATAAATATGGTTTGCAAGCTGATTTAGTGCTTCGTGCTTTTTGGGATGCTGCGAGAGCCTGACAGGTTAGTTGGTGATGGCTCAAACAGTTGGCCACTTGCAAAGGCAGAGTGTGCTTTTCTGGGGCAAGGTCTGCACCCCCAAGACTGGAATGGAAGAGGAGAGGTTTTTGTATGCGGTGCAGAAACCTTTGATCCACACAAGACAGAGAGAGTGAGCGCTGGAGACTCCGGGTTTTGGACCAGATGAAGGAGGAGACTGATAAGAAGCAGACCCTGCTGAGGTGGGGTAGTGCTTTTTATCATGCCAATGTCCTCCCTTACACAACCGGCTCAGCTGTAAAACTCCCCCCTCCCCTCCTCCTCCAGCCCCAGGAAAGATCACATTGACGCGAAGGCTGGAGGTTAATTCATCCCTGCTGATGGGGCATGACTGGCCCAGCTACGCCGATGGGAGAGGCGGCTGTCACCCTAGAAAGGCTCACAAATCATCCCAGACCCCCAGAGTGCCCCCCAGGCTTTCCCCCGGAGCCTCCGCCCGGGGGCTGTGCGGGATTCGCGGAGCCACAACGGGGACGCAGCGCTGGAACAGGCAGGGTGGGATTCCCTCCTCCCACCCGGGAAGGTGCATTCCCCCTGCAGCTCCGTGTGCATCGACCGTGGATCTCTGTGCTCCAGGGCTCTTCCCAGCCCCTGGTGGGCCACGGCTGTGACCATCACCTCTGCAAATGGACACCAAAACTGCAACAATTAAGTCTTGTCACTGAATCCACAGGCGGTCATATATTTCCTCTCCACTATCAACTCTTCTCATATCCTTTCTTTTTTTTTCTGTCTTTTCCTTATTCTCTTAATTTTCATACTTTTATATTGCTATACTACTATAGATAATACAAATAGCCAAAATTGTTACATACCTGCTTTCCATNTGCAAGCTGATTTAGTGCTTCGTGCTTTTTGGGATGCTGCGAGAGCCTGACAGGTTAGTTGGTGATGGCTCAAACAGTTGGCCACTTGCAAAGGCAGAGTGTGCTTTTCTGGGGCAAGGTCTGCACCCCCAAGACTGGAATGGAAGAGGAGAGGTTTTTGTATGCGGTGCAGAAACCTTTGATCCACACAAGACAGAGAGAGTGAGCGCTGGAGACTCCGGGTTTTGGACCAGATGAAGGAGGAGACTGATAAGAAGCAGACCCTGCTGAGGTGGGGTAGTGCTTTTTATCATGCCAATGTCCTCCCTTACACAACCGGCTCAGCTGTAAAACTCCCCCCTCCCCTCCTCCTCCAGCCCCAGGAAAGATCACATTGACGCGAAGGCTGGAGGTTAATTCATCCCTGCTGATGGGGCATGACTGGCCCAGCTACGCCGATGGGAGAGGCGGCTGTCACCCTAGAAAGGCTCACAAATCATCCCAGACCCCCAGAGTGCCCCCCAGGCTTTCCCCCGGAGCCTCCGCCCGGGGGCTGTGCGGGATTCGCGGAGCCACAACGGGGACGCAGCGCTGGAACAGGCAGGGTGGGATTCCCTCCTCCCACCCGGGAAGGTGCATTCCCCCTGCAGCTCCGTGTGCATCGACCGTGGATCTCTGTGCTCCAGGGCTCTTCCCAGCCCCTGGTGGGCCACGGCTGTGACCATCACCTCTGCAAATGGACACCAAAACTGCAACAATTAAGTCTTGTCACTGAATCCACAGGCGGTCATATATTTCCTCTCCACTATCAACTCTTCTCATATCCTTTCTTTTTTTTTCTGTCTTTTCCTTATTCTCTTAATTTTCATACTTTTATATTGCTATACTACTATAGATAATACAAATAGCCAAAATTGTTACATACCTGCTTTCCATTGCAAGCAAATTTTTCTAAAATAAACCTGACATAAATTTATATGTACACACTGGTTATTCAGTGTCATTTCACTCTAAACTTCCCCAATCTATAAAGAACCTCTGTTACCTCACCTTCAAGGCAGGTTGTAACACATGGTCGGGCCAGCCCTGCTGTGTGGGCTGCAGGTCCTGCAGCAGTAGCTCTGGAATTTCGTGCTCCAAGGACGAGGGCAGCTTTCCCTGGTGGCCCTCTGAGAGCAGCAGTGTCTCTGCAGAAGATTCGCTTTTGAATGTGGGCACTGATTCCTTAGAGAGGAGATTTAGGAAAAGGTAATTTAAAAAAGAGATGAATTTGTGTGTGAGCTTTCTCAGCAATAATGAGTACTTCAGAGTTGTCCTGCACGATTCATCTACAGAAGATAAAAGACTGCAGTACTAACATTGGTATTTCAGAAAAGCTGTGTATTTTTACTTGTGTTGTTTAAATTTAAAATTCTCCTCCGCTGTCATTGTAAATACATAGGTGTCTGTGTATTCTTAAGTACATATACCTATCCATCAGTCTTTATGACTCACAAAAAAACATTTTCTAAATAATTTTCCACATTTCAAGTAATACAATTTCTATTCCTGGAATTTGAAGTAAATATCAGTTTGTTGGCTTTTTTATTTATTTATTTATTTATTTATTTATTTATTTATTTATTTACTTCCTTTCTCTTGTTCAGCATCTGTTTTGGAACGTGATATATACCTAAAGAAATAAAACTCCCTCTGAATCTATATTGTACAGGGAAGTACCTAGAAACAGTGTGATCTAAACAAAATTTCAATTGATTTTTCTTCTCTATGTAGACAAAGGCCAGACAACTCTGCAGTATTGGTGTTTATTTTGACCCACACAGAATTTGTCTTTAAAATTTCCTTAGCTTTTTAGCATTTCAGCTACTGTCCTCTCATTTAAATTTAAAATGCCTTTTGATCCTCCAGTTTTTGAGCGACTGCTTTTTCACTTTATTCAGATAACCTGTGTTTCCATGTATGCCAGATATTTGCCTTCCTAGCATGTCACTTTGCATCTTTCTTCCCTAGTGCTCACTCCACAGCCTATTTCATGCATCTCCCTCCCTCTGTGTTGCACTGCAGTTTGATATATTGCTCAGTGTTTTTGTGAACTTAAACACATTTTCAGCATCAGAACTTCTCCAACGGTCTGAATGTGGTCCAGACCTTACCTTTGGATGTGCATGCCTTCAGGTTCTTTTGTTGTCAGCAGGAACTTAACCTACACCTTTAGGGCACACTTACTCAGACACTTCATTTGGTAAAAAATTTATATCTACATCCACTTTGCCACTCTCTGTGTACAATAATCTAGAATACTCATGGCATTCGTATTTTCTACAGAAGTACATCAACACACACCCACATGTTTTATTTGCAGCCTAATGAAGCTGGATACAAAGTAAAAGCACCTTCCCTGCCCGCATCAAGAAGCCTTTCTTCAGGTGAAGCACACAGAGAAGTAATTGCATTTTTTGCTGCATAAAAATTCTCTTACTTTTGCTGGTTCTATCTGCATAAAAGATAATACTCAGAGAATGCAAGAGATGGGATTTGAGCATTATATATTTATGCTGTACATTTCTTATGATGATTCCAATACTCAAACATAATAATATTGGGGATTTTGGTTCGAGGGGTAAGATTTCAAGACTTCAGTTGTAGTTTCTGCCACATGGAAAACCAACACAACCCAACTCAACCAACAAAAATGTCCACATGAATTAAGAAAGAAGTTATTTCTTGGTCTAAAAATCTTTTGGGCATGTAGCAGAAGCAAACAATACAGAAATTTCTTGCTCATAAATCTGAGTTTATTTTTGCAGGTCTATGTAAAAGTGACCAATTCCCTTGGCCAAATGCATAACTGTTTCTTATATATTTCCCTGGCTTGCTTTTCTCCCACAACCTAGATCTTCCAGTCTATCGTGCCTGCTGTTGATCCCTATTGAACTCTTGAACTCATGTGTATTCACCCTGCCATGAGCACGACTCCCTAGATAGGGCTCCAGAATTTTGGGCAGCCCCTACATAGAGCAGCTTTCTCACTCAGGAAATTTCTGCTCAAATGAAAAGTTCTCAATGATATTACCTTTACACTTCTCAAACACCTCCCAGCTATATAAAATATTTTTTCCCTTCGTGACATACTTTCCTGTGATTTAAGAACCCACAGAATAAATGGAAAAATCAGTAATACCGTCTCACTGAGAAAAAGTTCTCAACAGTCTGTGGCACAGTATGAATTATTGTCAAAGAAAGACAAGAAGAAAACATATTCACATTCAGACAGGATACCAAAGGCCTTTTAAAACTAAATGATTACATTAGCCATATTGAAAGTTAAAATTGCTTCTTTGAGGCTCATGTGCAAAAGATAATGAGGCTGTGGAAGATAATACTCAGAGAATTTCACTATTTGGAAATTTGAGTAACATAAGCCAATGATGCAGATATTCTGGCCCTGCACAAGGTACCTAATGTAATATTCAAGAATATCTCTACAGTTGTGTTTTGTGTTTTGGAGGCATCTCAGAGAGTTTTTTAAACTATCGAAGTTTTGCCTCCTGATGTCCTTTCTTTACAAGATACTGTTTCTTCCTGTGCTTTTTGATCTTTAGGCAACAAAACCAATATGAAAAATAGCATAGGGGCACAGCTGGGTACAAAATAACTATGTTTGCTAAAAATATACAAACATTCATGGCCCAGTTATATATATATTATTGCTCTTGCTGTTTTCTGGTGGCTCTGGATTGATGAGTACAGTGAACAGTCTAGGAGGTTTGCAGGCTATTTAAGGGGAATCAACTCTGCATATACACTGTACTGAAAAAAACAAAACATCTGGGACTGTTATAGTTCAATGGGATTTTTCTCTCACACATGAACCACGTCTTTCTTATATTACTTATATATGAGATATGCATACACACAAACATACACACACATGCACATGTGTTATGCATACCCTGTTGAGGAGCAACAGATTGTAGGCATGGCTACCTGAACCTTGCCTGAAAAAATTAATGATTTTCCCAGAAATCCAGGTTTTCTTATCACCTCTCACTATGAGTAAAATACAATTGTCACTAAGACTGTATTAATAAGATCACAATGTTAGGCACTCGAAGATGAGAAAGTATCATAAAAAGGTGCCCAAACTTTATTATTTGTTTTTAAAATTTAGGATCCTATCCTAGTTTTTTTCAAAGGTGACTATCTCTTTTAGTGACTAGAATTCTTGCTGATTAATTATGAGTAATATGGGTTTTTTTTTTGTTTTCTTTCCTCCATTTGTCAGCCTTTGCTTTGTTTAAAGCTCTATTCTAAAACCACTCTGATTTATTTCCTAACATTTTCTTATGTGGATCTCATCACTGCTTCATGAAAAAGGGAAAAAAAGCTGTAACTAATAATCCCAGATAAACACACTTAAAAAAAAAAGAAAGAAAAAAAAAGATGCCCAGACAGATATTCTGTTTTAGTTCCTTTGGTTTTGCATAGCAGAACAAACAGCTTTCACAGAACTCCTCTATATTTCCTTTCTGGTCCCTTAATCTGTAAAATAGGCTTGTGATTTTATATAAATTTGGGTATAATTTCCCAGAAACAGTCAAAGTCATATGTGATTCAAATTCCAACCTTTGTCAAATTTCAATTATATTCCTTAGAAGCTGACAATTTCAAACTGTTAGAGAAAACACTGTGGTGATTTTTTTTGTTAGAAAATGAGAAAAAACAAATAAAGCCATTATTTTCATTAGCCCGATCTCAGATATGGCTAATGAAATATTCTGAAATATTCCCAACATAAGGTTTAGAAGAGTTTCACTCAGATGGCTAAATTTTTAAAGATTTTAAAACAGTGAAACTGACAGGTTGACAGTGGAAAATGTCAATAAACTAAAGTACAGTGTCACTGTAGAATAGGTGGTTTTATAGTCACTGAACTAAAAATTAACCCTTAAAGGAATTTAATGTCTTAGAGAACAAAGTGATTTGATCATTTGCATCCTTAGACTTTTCCCTGTACTCATTCCCATGCTCTTACTGTTATAAGTCATGGCTGAGAAAAGGCAGGACTTGACTCCAATAGTTGCACATCTGTGTTTTATTATGTGCTTTATGAGTCTACACTCAGAGATGCACTGCATCAAAAGATTAATGGTTATGGTTTTAAGATTGCATACACTGAATTACTTTGTTCTGTAGTGCTGGTACAGCATCTCTGTCTGGCCACCTCAGACTTTGCTTGTATTTCTTGGGAGTATTTCATAAGGTAAAACTAAAATAAAAAACAAGCACAAAAGGAAATCAATACTCTGTATGTTCCCAAGTCCTTATCTATATAGTTCTCCATCTCCAATTTCAGCAAACTAGGAGATAGGATTACTAATTGTCAAATTGGATTCCTCCTGCAGGTTTTATTTCCACATCTTCCTGATTTTAAATCCCAGATTAAGTGAACAATGTAAGATAAATTTTCTTGATCAAATTTACTTATCAGATTTTGTTTTTGAGTAGGCTTTTAATGGAAGAGTGACAAATGGCTTACACTTAACATGGAATATCAATGTGTCATGCAATTAAAAAGTATTTCAAGTTTTAAGAAGATTAAGGATGGTGCATGAAACCTTTGATTCTAGATAGAAAAATAAAGATGTGAAATTTTTTTATAATGAAACTAAAAACACGACTTTATTTCTTGATGAAAAAAAGGAAAAAATAGAAAGGATGATTATATTTACACGTGAAAAAATTTATTTTTTCAGGTGGGGTTCTAGTGTCATACAAACACGTGGTGGTGTCCTTTGGTGGTTTTTAGAGCCATGAAGCCTTTCAATTACTTCAGGGTGGATGTAAACTGTAGCTCTCAGGAGATGTTTTAGCTCTAAAGAGCTCTGTTTCAGTCAGTGAATAAAATATAGTTAATACACAGATGATAAGTCATTGTGGCTTAAAAGAAATTAATGCGTAGATCCTGAAATCACTATGGGTATCACTTGTGGTATAAACTTAAGACCCCAAAAATCTAACTCTACTGTGTTATAGGATTTCAGGCCATTTACTGGACTAAGTGATTTGACCTACAAGAACAAGATTTCATCAGTTTAGCTCAGTGGTTTGTTTTTGTTCTGAGGTCTAAAATTCTGTTGCAGAATTTTAAATAATAAAATTAAGAGAATTTGCAGTTCACTTGTACATTTCAATGTTAACAACTATGGGAGGTGACTTTGGAGATTCATCTACCTCCAAAATTACTATTTTCATGTACCTCCATCCTGAAGCTCCTTTCCTTCCGGGTATTGAATGTACACAGGATACAATTAACAAAGTATTTTGTGGCAGACTGTCAGGGGAAAGGCATGTCTGCTGAGGAACAGTCAGAGTTATTGAATTTACAGTCATAAATGAAATGAAGTCAAGTACTGCAATACATAAGCAGAAAACCACATACATAATTTCACATTCTCATTCCAATTTCTTATGTACGCTAATTATTTTATTTTTAATATTTCTTATTGAAAGTCTCATCCTAATAAACCTGCCACGTATACTGCTTTCTTAACTTAAGGTGTACCAAACTTTTTTAGAGGATGTTATGCTCACTTTATATCACAGAGAAAACTCTTTCTTTTTCAAGAAAAATAAGACCTTGTTACACATTTATTCACCTTGTTTGGTGTGACCATATTTTCCAATACAGACATGTCAGAACACTCCCATTGAGGCTTGATGGGGATGTTTGATACGCAGTGGAAGAGGACATGTGGATGATCAAAAGTGAATGTCCTTTTTGCAGCCCAAATTTCTCCTCCTCATACATTAGCAGACTAGTTTCTCAAAGCATTTACTAAGGCAGTGAAATTCTGAGCTCAAAGTGTCACTGTCAGAAGTGTCTTAACTGTGGGACAGATGACATGGCCTCCAGGACATCCACACCACAAATGTGTCCCATCCAAATCCCTTCCGATCGCTAAGGAGAGTCTGTCCTGACCCACTGTGTCCTGCTTGCTGAAAAGGGATGCTTACCTGTGGACCTTTCACTCAATGATCTTTGTGGGTTCCTTCCAACTCAGAATATTCTGTGATTCTGTGATTTTGTGACTGCATTTCTAATTTCTTCATCTCCTGTGTGATCTTTGGATTGGGAGACACTAGCTCAATCCCTGGCTGTGTCAGAGCTCACCTGTGAGACCTGAGGAGTCCTGCTTTAACATCTGATCTTTTAGAGATCAGATTATTAAAATAGAGATAACAGTATTTTCCTCCCTCAGAGGAATTCAGTGACGATAAATCCACAGAAGACTTCAGAGGTTTTCTGGAACTACAGAAGCAGAAAAGTTTCAAAAATAGATTAAGAGATGAGAGGGTTTTTTTTTTTTTTGTATAAGCTCTGTAACAGTAAAGCATTCAATCATAAAACTTCAGAATCTCACCTTTCTTTCACAGAATCAAAATAAAGTAGTAACACATTTTTCCTCTAATAAAACCTCACTTTTTCTCTACTTTAATTCTATTCTCCTTTCATTTTCTGATATATACTATAGCATGATATGGAAAGAAGATTCAGAATCCAAATAATTTCAAATAAGAATGTAATCTTTTTACAGAAAGCCTTGATTTATAAAGCCAACTCCCTGAGGTACAGACAGGTTTATCATTCTGCTATAAATGTCTGAATGCATAATGGAATGCAGACTCTAATTTCTATAATGTGTTTGGATGATGCATTGCTCATTGAGAACTGCAGTGAAGCAAAAGAAGAAATCTCAAACAAATTCTTCTGAAATTTTGGTCTTCTAATGCATTATTAAGGAATTCAGATAAGAGGCAAAAATGCTGCCCAACTTCTGAAGTCTGAAGAGGGTTTATAAGTTAATATTTTACTGTGATTTAATCTGTAATAATAAAGTTGATTTTGTCTTGAGGAATTTAAAAGTACCAAGAAAACTGCAGACCCCCAAAGACTGACACGGGAGTCAGCTTTTCATGATAAATAAGAATTATTTATGATTGTGATATTGTTATGTTTGACTTACAAAGTGCACAGACACTAGCCAGGTCTAACAGAAAGACAACAAAGGTTTGTTATGACATTTAATTGAATGCACACTTTGGAGGCTCTATTTTTCCACTGAAATTGTTTGTACAAATAAATCTTGATTATGACTGGATTTACACCCTCTATTAGAAACCCATCCAGATAGCTTCTTCTAGTTTCTTTCCTTTCTTTCTTTATAAGTGCCAAATTGCTTCAGCTATTTCAAACAAAAGAAAGTAACTGGTTTTAATTAAAGCACAGCTAGGATATAAAATGTTTAAGTCTTATAAAAGTGATTGGAAAATACCATTGCAATGTATAGACACTATTCCTTTGTTTCTAGCTCTTGAGATATTCTCACAAAAGTGGTCACATTAGATACTTTTCTTGAAAACTAAAGTTCTGCACATCATTTAATATTTTTACATCAGTTTTCCTTAATACCAGAAAACACATAGCTCCCATGTTAGATGAGAAGAATTTGAAAAATTCATCTAAGTTATTTTAAAAGGTGATAAAGCCAGAAGATAGTGGAAAGAAACCAGCACTCATTTTTTTTACTATTTTTTTTATTTTATTATTTTTAATCATTATTTTGAGGCTATCTCATGACTTGTGTGTCCAGATTCATGACATTGGAATGTCTGAGTTTGGCCATACTGCCACTCTTAAGACTATCTCAGCAGCTGTGAGTAGGTCTTTTAGTCTGCTGCTGTCCTTAAAACAGGTAGTTAACAACAACAACAACAATTTAAAAATAAATCCCCATGCTCAAAGAAAGATTAGATCCTCCAGGCAAATGTCATTATGATGAGGAAAATATCATCTTTATGTAGGCAAGAGGATCTTGAATACACTTGGCCACTGGTGAGCAGGGGAGAAGAACCACAGCCATGGTGTGGGAGCTGGAGAAGCATGGACAGAGTATCACTGTCCTGAGAGAAGCAGTTCTTGTTTGGACTGCTGCAAAATACCCCAGAAGCAGAACAGATTTGACACAATGGTCATGCTTGGTCTTTCTAAATAAGAGAGTCAAAATAAATCATGTACTCCACCACACAATGAAAAGTCTGTATCTTGTGTCTTGGAAAAAAACTTTTAATTAGGAAGGGCCAAAATCTGGAAACTGTGAGATGTTTCTTTCTTTGCTTCCTTGTGTACCTGGCCCTCCTGTTCTTCTGTACCTCACCCCTGGCAGCTGACTGGGGATGATTGATGACACAGTTGACAGTTCTACCCTGAAAGTTAAACTGATATAAAACTGAAATAAATTTAATGTCCATTTGTTCGGAGGTCTGCATTTGGAAACAGTCTTAGAAATGAACTATAACTGAAACTATCTCCTCTATTAAATCTACTATTATTCTGATTTATTTTAATGAATTAGCTGGTGTCCTGGTTTGGGCAGCCCATGGCAGTGATGTGGCTGGTTGGAGGCTGGCATGTTCCTGGCCCCATGGAAAGCATTCTCCAGCTGTCATTCCCTGTGCAGCAGCCCGGGCAGGTCTCTCTGCTCCCGGCTGTCACAGCACCCCCCTCTGCCCTCTCTGCCCTGCCCAGTGGGGCAGGGGGAGCCCAGGGCCAGGCAGGGGCAGCTGACTGGGGAACATCTGCCAGCACAGAGTCTGCCCTGCTGCTGCCCGAGCNAGTTGCTGTTCATGAAGAATGGATCTACAAGAGAACTGTTTTCTTGTGGGGAAATTGACCATAGTGAACGAGAGGTGCTTCCCTCCCTAAGTGAACTGAAAAAGACTGTTTTAGAGGTGGAAAACTGACTGAGATTTCTGAGTGTTGTTTTCTTTACATTGTCTGATGGGAGAAAAAGTAAGGGTGGGTAGGGAGGTAGAGTGTTTTTAAAGGTTCCATCCTCATTCTTGTTATTTTCATTTCTTTTAATATTAGTTAATGAAGTCTTATTACTTTTAAGTTCAAGCCTGCTTTGCTCTTAATTGAAAACTTTGAAATTGGCAAAAATCAAACCAGAACAAAAATTGGTATTTCTGCCTGGTTTTCGAATTGAAACCACAACAGCTGGACTCTTAGACATTACACATTATCTAATTCTTATGGACTGTTCTTTAAAATATGGTTGCTTGCCCACCTGACTCACACTTGTCATCAGTGGAAGATCTCTTTGTAGAAAACCAGACAGGTCTATTGTGCCCCAGAAAGAGAAGACCTCTCATGTTCATTATTGTGCAAGGAGATTTCCTTGCACATTCATGTGCAAACTATTTCATCTGCTGTTTGGAAATTTTTTGATCTTGTTAGAGACTGGAGGAGAAAGGAGGAAGAAAAAGAAAGAATAGGGAGAAAAAAGAAAAAAAGAAAAAAAAAAAAAAAAAGAAGGAAAAGACATGAGGGAAACATTACAATGACATTGATCTTCCTACTTGAGCCAGCAATGTGGTTGTAGAGCATCTAGAAGTTAAGTTAAAACAGGGTATCATGGATATTCATGTCCAGACCTAGATTAAATGATTCTCCTATATATTAGTCCAGAAGATTTTTGTGAAAGCCATTCCTATTTTTTGCTGTGATGTCACGAAAAACCTCACAATCTAAGAAATGATACATAAATTGGAAAAAAGAAAAGGACAATGATAGGTCTGGAAGAGTGGGCTAAACCACTCGGTCCTTCATGGTGTTGAAAAAACCTTGAGATTGTTGCCTCTTTGTCTTGTGCTGAGGTAGAAGAGATGGGTAACAGGCTCTGTTCTTACACTACAGAAACTGTTGGCATTAACCCTTAATTCCAAAA
Source organism: Sitta europaea (assembly GCA_013400255.1). Classification (NCBI taxonomy): domain Eukaryota; kingdom Metazoa; phylum Chordata; class Aves; order Passeriformes; family Sittidae; genus Sitta; species Sitta europaea. Next base: position 2,485 of record VXBS01002367.1, on the reverse strand, counting down.
GATCACCCTAAAGGATAATATAGTTGTCAGAAGTACATCTTCATAAAGAAGTTTGCTTCTAGAAAGTACTCAGATATTATTTACTTTAAGATATGGTCATATATATTGTATTATCCCTTCCCTTAAAATTAGACATAGACTTCTAAGTCAATTAGCAGTATAAAAGCTGTGCATTAAAGTTGGCTTTAAAAAAATATTTTTATATTTCTGTTACTGATTTCTTGTCATTATAGAGCTTTGCACATTATCTGCTTTGTATTACCTGTGTTTTTTGCAAGGAAACTGTAGTTACACTGAGCTGATACAGAAATTCTGCTATACTGGGAGAGTAAAAATTGTTATTTTTAACAGAAACAGGGAAGTCTGAACAAAGTTGGAGCTTTCAGCTACTATCCCCTCTTCAGCTTTCTGATTTTAATCTCATTATTGAAAAAATTAATGTTTAATGTGAAGTAAGTGGTTCTGGACTATAGCTAAGTTCTGATCTTCTGGTTTGCAGATGATGTACACTTGTTAGCTGTTTCAAAAGAAAAAAAAAATTACCATTTTCCATATGAAGGTAATGCTTTGTGAGAGTAAGGTTTATTAGTCCTAAATTTATTGTTACATTGATATGCTGGGTTTTGAGCACACATTTTCCCTTAATTGGTCATTCTTGTCTTGAATGATGAACTACTTAATGTAAGATAGGAGTGAGGCACTTCTCACCCGTTCTACCATCTTACCCTTTCCTCCTGCTCACAGTGTCTAGGTTCCTGCAGGTGGAGCAAGGAAAGGAAAAGCAAACCCACCCCTGATGTGTCTACTCTCAAATGATGTGGCATCAAGAGATAGCCTCTGTTTGGACCTTTGGTAGTGAGGCAGCATACCTGGGCAAAAAACTGAAAATTATCTCCAATTTGAGTGTGGCCTGGGTTGCAACTCATGCTACAACTCTTTTTGGATCCCAATAACAGCATCCTTGCATACTCTGCTGAGCAAACCCTTAAATGGAAATAAAAAAGAAGCAAAACCAAGTCCGTATAGTCTGTTTATATAGCCCTAGAGATTCAGATAAAGAAAAACAAACATAACCTTTTCAGCTGTTCCTCACAAGGGAAAAAGAAAATGAAACATTTGATTATAATTGTTTTAATGAGCTTTGATTCAAAATGAAGTCATAATGGTCTGGTTAAAAAATATTCTGTTAATGAGCTTATATTTCTATCAAAGTGTGCAAGATGCAAAATTCTCTGAGGATAAAATTAAATAGCAAGAAATATTTATTTGCTGATTAATAAAATCCTGCTTATTCTTTGAAAAAATATTAGTAACACTAGTAACAGTAGCAGCAATAGTGATGGCAGTGAGATTGGTAGAAGCACAGTAATTATAATTTAACCGGATGGTCTATTTTAGGTTGCACCTTGAAGTTAGAGAACTGATAACAAGCATACCTACTCCTGCAGGTCTAAAATCTGATCTTAGGCATATAAGACATACTTGACTGTAGGTACCTCTAAATATTGTAATTTTTAATATAAATATTGCTGTTTTTAAGAAAGTTGCACCAATATCCACACTAGTATCTGTTAAAAAAGAAAAAGAAAAAATAGAAATAAAAGGAGACATGGAATGTGCTAACTAGGAGAAGCAGTGTGCCCTGCGAATGAACAGCGCTAGCTCCAATTACTGCACAGTTAGAAAAAAGTGTTCCTGTGTACTTTACATTTTATAGCGTTATACAGTCTGAAATGTAGTTTTCCATGTCACATACACTAGTCAATAACAAAGCTGCCTCCATTAATCCCTGTTCATGTGCCGCAGGGGCTAATAGGATATGAGAATGCAGGAGGATGTTTCACTCTGATCCAGATTATTTTTATTCTGATTCAAATTTAATTATTTCGAAATCTGAATACATATTCCTCCCTTAGATTTCCATGTCAAGATATTTCTGAGCATTGTCTTGTGCAGCCCATTACTTCAGAGCAACCACTTATACTCATGTCACCTAATATGACTAATCAAGCTCTGGTTAAACAATGAGACTTGTCTTATGTAAAGAGACAGCTACAATCTGTTATGTTTGTAGTTTCTGTTTCAAAAAGAAAACAAAAAACCAACATTAGCAGAACGGATTTCAAGACCAACTCTTAATTGCATTAAAAAATAAAATTTGATTAGTGAAGTGCAAGGAGAATGCAAAATCATATGCAGGGCTCTATGAGCATGGTAATGTTACAGAGGTATTAGCTGTAAATACACAAGGATGGATGGATTAGAGAGATAGAAGAAACCTAGAAAACCTTATGTAATGAGAAAAAGTAACACATTGACTTAGTTTCATCAGATCCTGAATCCCCATAATGAAAAGGAGGTTACCGTGTTACAAATGTGGGTGTGTTGATTTGGCACAGCTTGATTTTTTGGTAGCAGGGGGAGGCCACAGAAGTAGATTATGTGAGAAGTGCTGGAAGCTTCCTCTAGGTCAATCTCTGATGGC
>VXBS01002360.1:13093-23443 GCA_013400255.1 Sitta europaea | reverse complement strand
ATTTGCCCAGTTCTGTTTCCTCTTTCTATCCTTCTTCTCCTTCAGCCTCAGGAGGAGCAGCATTTCTACAGCTTCTATCAACTACAAAAAGGGTTAACCTTGGGCTGTGCCTGCCCAGAACTCCCACGACTTCACTGCTGACACCTCCTCGGGCAACCCCCCCTTTCTCCTTCGGCCGTGCTGCCCGGCTGCCGATAGCAAATTTCAAAGTGGCACAAACACAGTCTTTCTCTCTCTCTCTCCGGCGGGGGGGGAAGTAGGCTGTCTGATGCCTCTCAAGGTTCCTGTACTTCTTCCACCCTTCCATCTTGCAGGAACTCCTCTCCCCCTCTCTGCCCAAGGCCTACCTGGCCCAGGCCGCATGGCTTCCCCTCCCCCGGCCAGCCCGCAGCTGGGCAGGGGAGGCCCGAGCTCCTCCACGGGCGGAACCAAGAGAGAGTTCTCCCGGGAGCCCTCTGCTTTAACCCCCTGTGTTCTCAGAGACGGATCCTTGTTTTCAGTGGCCACACTAGGTGCTAATATTCAAACCTGAGCACCTATTGGTTTGACCACTGAATCCGAGAAAAAACTCACTTCCGTTTCAAACCACCACACACTGGCATACTTTCTGAGCACTGAGCCATCAGAAGCCAGCTCCACACATGTATAGATAAAACTCTGAGAAAATTCATTCATGGGTATGGAAGTTAGTCTTTTCAAACTGCCCTGAAGCTGGGTTCTTAGAACCTAGTGCCTTTGAACATCCTGTAGACTGGAAAAATGCAATTTGGTGTATCAGAAGTAGTAAAGAGTATTCTCACTCTATAGCTTTAGAAGAGTTTAAGAGGTTCCTGTATGCACTAAGGGAGAGATGTGTCCTTTCAAGAGAGTGCCATTTGAACCTAATGCATTTACTTGTTCCCTACTTGATCCTCACCCTCTACACTGAGATATGAAGATCCTAAATTGTCTCCTTGGTGTAGTTCATCCTGAACTGCACGCCTCCATTCTGGGTGGTGACAATATCTCCTCAAGCAATCAGGCAGACTATTGTCTCCTGACAAAACTGTCTGTATCCAGTGGCAGGATTGTTGATTTTTGCATTACTGTAACAACTCCAGAAGAAAATTGCTACTTCATTTGAACTGTCCAAACAACACACTTGGTAGCACCCAAAACGGGTTGCTGTGAACTGCAGAGACTTCCCATAATTTGAAATAAATGCCTTGCCACATTGTCCAAGAAGGAAAACAATTTTCTTGCCCTGCTAATAAACAGTGTTATTTGTTTGCTAATAAAATGTGTTGTCCTTAACAAGATGTTCAACTAAGTGGAACTTCAGCCCAGTTCAAAGCAAACATTGTGACATCTGTAAGAATGTTGGAGGACACAAAATATGAGAAAATTGACATTTGAAATTAAATAAATTGTAAATTTGAGGAGAGATATTTGCCTACATTAGGTAACACCACCATTAGAAAATTTTCTACTGGATTTGATCTTGATATGCATCTACATTTTTTCTCTCTGTGAAATGTAGCTACAGTGCACAAGGAATTTAATTCTTGTCACGATTGTAATGGACACGATAACTAATTAAAAGGGAAGCAAAATGCTAATTCTTCTTAAGATACACTTACTGAAACTCGTTGAAACTTCCTTTGCTTTTAAAGGCTACCTAAGAGTTCTAAATGAAAAGTGTGAAATAAATGTTAATGACTATACTGAGTAATATTTTTGTACAGCAGTGCCACAAGCATTTTCTCCCTCTGACTGTGATAGAATGAAGCCATTTATTGGATTTTGTGATAATTCAAACACAAACAAAAGCAACCATAACAAAAAAGAAATTTTTGCATCTCCTTATAAATCTGCTGGTTGCTAGGTTTGCAAGGTTTGATTTCAGCTTCAACTTATTTAATTACTTTGTTCAGATCCTCTGGAGTGAAAAGTGGCAGGAAGCAGACTGAAAGCTCTCAGGGTTCACCGAAGTTTTTCATTCCTCCACACAGTTTCTGGGAAAGATTCTACAATGAAGAAGATGAATAAAACAAAAATTCCATTATTAAACCTGTACTGATGAGTTAAATAATCATGTCTAAAAACATCTGGCTTATTCTTATAATCAATAATTCCCCAAATTAAAGATAACCTGTTGCAGTATTTAACTATGTGAACCTAAGAAAAAAATAAAAAGCAAAAGCTGGAAGGACTTCTGTGTTTCAAATAGTCTTGGGAAATGTAATCAAACTAAACAGTTTTAACTACTGCATGTCAGTATTCTGCCTTATACTACCTGGATCCCTTACAAACCCATGGTAATGATGCATTCTGTTTCCATATCCATTTTCCTCATATCCTTGAATGTGTCTTCCACAATCATTAAAAATGAGGGACAGATGCAAGAATAAATTCTAAAATACCAAACAGATCTGTACTATAGCAAGGAAAGAAACGTCTGTAGTAGTATATCCCTTCCTCATGACAAGGAATTTGCTATTTCTAATCAATCAAAAAGTCTGTTGTAAAATGAATTTTCAGTCTCAATACAGGTAATGTGTCAATGTCAGCATTGTTAATTAAATGTGCATTTGTTTTTACACAAGAGAGGAGGAGAGCACCAAGATTCCTCTCCCTGGAGCTACTTTCCTATAAAAGTGCCAGAGTTGTTCTTGAGTTATGCATACTAATTGCCTGCACAACTACAGGTAGGGGTGGGTAAGATATTTCATTGACTGGAACAGCAACAAATGCAATTATGTTGCAGTTACTGATTTTTTTTTTTTCTCAGTCATGATTTTTATCATCTCCCTTTTCTTTTTTTTTGAGGGGGGGGGGTTTGTTTTTTGTTTTTTGTTTTTTTTTTCAGTGAAGAGCTTATATTTTGATGTATAAGGATTTCATTCACGCCTTCCAGTAAATATTTATTTCCAGGCTATTGCTGTATGCATTGACTCAAACTATTCATCATAATAGTTCCTTTTAATATTATTTTATGCATGCAGTTTAAGCCGAAATGTTAAAGAATGGTACATGTAAGTTGAGAAACTGCAAATGTTTGAATCTAACCCTTCAAGATTCAGACTTCTAAAGTCAGGTCAGATTCATGCAGGCTCATTCTTAAGGTTAGATTGAAGAATGTGGGCAGGAGGCTGTGACAGTCTTTGGAGAAGAGCGTTTACTTTAGTGGATTAGTAGAGAGCAACAAGAGCAAGGCCCTGCTCCTGATGGATCTTCAGCTACATTTGCTTTTCTTTATTTGTAAAATAAGGAAAGTTTTGCTTTTTCTTGTCTGTAAAAACAGTCCCCTTACACTTGTCCAAGGGAAATGAGCTAATATTTGTCCACCTTTCCAGTCATTTATACCATTCCTTCATTGCTGTTCACATTCATGTTGAAAAGTCATCTATGCAACTACAGGCTGGCTTGCAGTTTCCTTCTGCACCTGAACCCCTGCTGGACTGGCAATAATCTCCTGAGATGTGATTATCACCATTAACACCTCCTGCCACATTTATGGGACCCAGATGAGAGAGGAGGTCAAGTTTCCTGGCACTGTTGGACAGCCTTAAGTTGTAGACAATGCTAAGGTGTTCTTCAAGCAGAAGCAGGAGACAAGGTCAGAAAGGTGAAAGTGAACTGCTTAAGCTTCTTCTAAAATATACAGAAAGTTTATATGCTTATCAGATGAACATGTTTTGCATTACTGCAATTTCAAAGATGTTTCTATTTGACTTTCAGGTGATCCTGAGATTCCTCAGCCATGAAAGGAAGCATGAGGGAGATAAAGTGTGGGTCTGCCCCATGGGTCTGAGTATCTTGTGCCTCACTGCCCCTGGAGACCTGCTAAATCACATTTTGATTTCAGCTCCTTCTTATCTCCAAAGAGTGAGATGGACTCAGAATATTTCTTAGATGAAATAGTGAAATGACTTCTTACCTTTCAGAGCTATGAAGTAGAGAGGGAAGAGAGTGAGTAAAGAAAGCCCCAGTGGCAAATTACACAGTGCTGTGAGGATACAGCCCAGGGTCTCACCTTGCATCCTTGCCACCAGCAAATGACTCTGGCATCAATAGCTGAATAAAAGACAACACAATAATTATAGCTAGCAGAATTATTTTTGACAAATGCTGTCTTGTTAGGAAAGCATATCATTAATTTAATTTATTCCAGTTCTCCTTGTTGTGCTGCCTGGTTGGTTTGTAAACCATTACACACCAATTTCTTCTTGTTTATAAGTGCTAAACTAGAATCAGGTCTCTTTTTTTCACAAAATAAGAACTGAAATTAGAAGAGCAATTTTTACCCTTCCAAAACCCTTTAATAATTGTTTAATCAGATTAACACACAACATTAACAAATATAGAATTTCTTTATTCCTGTGTGTATTGTGAATGCACACCCATGTGGCCCCAAATATTACTGAACGAAGAAAACAGTCATCAAGATACACTTTGTGAGCACAGCGCTCTCTGTCTCTGGGATGTTTGGGTGTCCTGATAAACCTTTTAGATGTACAAACATCCTCCCTCCCCCAAAATTTCTGTGGTTGCATGCAGTAATGTATGTAGGGTCTCAGTAAGAGGGCTGAAACACCTTGTGTTTCAAACAAAAATAAGCAAACGTAGGCTTAGTTCCCTAATCAAAATCACTTTGAGACTTCTACCTGTGTTTTACAGTGCACTGAAGACACAGTTTGGCGTCTATTCTATTCCCAGTGTTAGGGGATTTTTTCAGTTTTGGGGGTTTGGGTTTTTTTGTTTCTCATTATTTCCATTATTTCAGGCTATAACATTGTGTTCTGAAGTAGTGCTGTTTGCCTTTCACAGGAGAAAGCCACACTAGAAGAGATTTACAGGGGGTGTCTTGATCAGAACAATCTGTCAGAATTGATACAGCTCCTTCAAGGCTCTGAATATGACTTAGCTGCAAAAAAAAAAAAAAATCACTGAGACCACTGCAGCAAATCTACTTATAATGGAATATTATGTTAGTGATGTACTAACAAAAGAGAGAAGGGGAGGGGAGGGGATGGGACAAGATGGGATGGGAGTTGATTTTTTTTATGTCACCTCCAAAGTTGAAACAGAGAGAATCACCCTTTTTCCAGCAATCCTTGGGCATCTCCTTGCAAAAGGGACCTTACACTGTTTGCAGTCCTAAGTTTATTCCTAATAAGAAGAAAATAATGCATGGAGGCAGTGATGCTTATCTGCAAGAAATAGATGCAGGAGCTAATACTGAGGTGCATTTCAGAAAGAGGGAAACATATTTCAAAAGTCATGTGAGCTGTTTTCCTCTAAAACTTATTTGTGAAAAAAAACCCCACAAGTTTCTGTAGCAGCAAGCATTTCTTTGCCAAAGACTTGTTCACAAGAACATATCCATTATGGAATATTTATCCCATTATTTCTGTGCAAGAAAGTGATAAATAAAAGCATTCATTATTGCTCAGTCTCTACATTTGCATATTGTTTTTAGTTCTTTATTAAATTAATAATAGCACCATTAATGGAAGATAGTGCAAGCTTTTATTGCTGCAGTTAAGATAGCATGGCAATGAAAAATGACAAAAATATATTTAAAGTTCTAATTAATCTTTTACAGAATTTCTACCAAGACTATATTTTTTGTTGGTGACCCCATAAAATAATGGATTCAATTAGCACTCTCTTATTCCTTCTAGGCCTCTGAAAGCATTTCACATTATTACTTTATCTGAAACAGTTATTTATTTCACATTAGAAATAAGTAGTGTTTTTTACCCAACTAACAATAACTAATAGATGTTGATGCTCAGCCAAATTATTTTATAGACTCAGAAATTAAATATATCCAGTCACCGTCTCTGATTTTTTTCTCTGTGAGGGAAAGCCCATTAGAAAATATCTAAAGAGGATTTTTCCTCAGGTAAGAAGGAGCCTTTGCAGGCTGTTTTATGGCTATGCAGGGACAGAAGCCTTGGTTTTATTTCCCAGTCAAATGTGACTGAGTCCAGCCTCCACTGATCAGGTGTTTGCACCTCTGTTGCAGTCACGACAGGAGCAGTGCTGCTCAGGCTCTGTGCTCTCATTTGTCCCACACACACAAGTTCCTTCAAGGAGCTTGTAACTGACTTTGTAGGTGTGAGCACCAGGCAAAAGTAATTTGCTTTATTTTCAGAATGTACTATTTATCCACCATAACAAAAACTTCAAATGACAATTGTTTAAATGTTTCCAGAACAGTTAAAAAGGAGTACACAGAAAAAGGAATTCCATGTTTTTCTGATAAAAGGACCTAAAGGTGGTTAATACCATCTCCAAGAATTTTCATATTTTTCAATTATGACAAAATTTGCTGAGGGATAAAATGCAGGTTTGGAACACACCTGCCCAGAGGGGATTGTTGCTGAAAGCTACAAATAAAACTGTTTTGTATTCATGACTAAAGAATTTGCTAGCAATGAGTACTTACATAGAAAATTGGTCATGTCAGTTTCTTCTGAATAAAAAAGGACAATCAATAGGTACATATACTTGTTCCTTCTGTGAATGCAAAGCAATTTTTTTTTGTAGGGCTCCAAGCCTCTCTCCTCCAGTGGAAAACTTGCTAGAACACAAAATTCAGCATTTGTCATAGGAGAAAATCATAACTTTTGAAATTATATTTTGGGTCCAGTCTGAGAGGATTATATTTTGAAGCAACTGTAAAAGAAACATGAGGTTTGGAGCAGTCATGGCTGCCCCAAGGGACCAGTGCATGGACCTCATTGTGAGACCTCATGAGGCTGGACCTGTACCTGCCTTAGTAGTACATATATTTGGAAATCAAATATCTCAGGAAGGAAGGAAGCTTAGCTCTGTAGTCATCTTATCAGTGTGGATGTTCAGTAGTCACAGCTTTTTTTCCTTAGTTTTTAAGAAACCAAAAAGTACTAAACAGTGAGGAGTCAGAAGAGTCTTAAATTCGTAGGACTTACTGCTTTTGTTCATCTACTTTTCATGAGAAAACATCTATATGATGGAAGGCAAAAGCAAAAAATATTTTACTTGCTAAAATCCCCAGCTCTTTGAAACAACTCTTCAGGGAATGTGCATGTCAAAGGCAAATACATCTGATGAGGGATTCACATTTCAGACAGGTAAAAGAGGCAAGAATCCAGTCCTGCTTTGTACAAAGTTGTGAAGAAATGCAAACCACTCTGTGATCTCATAGGGCAAGTCTTACTTCTGTGAACTTAAAAGAGCCATATCTGTACCAGCCACATCTCCACAATAAAAAAAAAACCACAACACTAAAAACAAACAAAAAAACCCCATTAACCAGAGAACATTGTCTTGAAAATAGTCCAGTTATAGTTAAGAGAAGGCAGGGGGAAATTGTATAATTAAAAGATTAATGTCTTATTTTATCTTTTAATTTTTTCAATATGGTGTCCCAAAATTAATTGTTAACACAAGCATGTAAACTTAGAAAAAATTTAAAAAAAAAATAATAGGAAACTCAGATATGCCACAAAAAGTTGTATTTCATGTCTTCATTTCACAACCCTGTAATTTTACTAGATTCCACTGTGGCTGGGTAACTGCAACTATTTCTATTCTATTTACACAAGTTAGTGAAAGTATATCTAGGAAAGTTTCCCTGCAAATGCATCTGACCTCACATTGTGATTTGGAGCTCATAAATGTGAGGTTTGTTGCTCTGGTGTAACAGTCTGTTACAACTGGCAGCAAGGGTAGAAGCTATTGGTCATTTCCAGATTTGAAAAGCATTAACCTGTTCAACTGTTTTGGATTTTTATGTTTTTTTAAACCAGATTTGTATCTCCCTTAAGATAAGAGAAACCCTTGAATAAAGAAAATTTCCTTCCATAGAAACACTATAACAGTTATTCAGTGCAGCAGTGTATAAAGAAATTCCACACAAACCTGTGACAAGATCCATGGAAAAAGTTCTGTTGAGGTGACTGCAAACTGATCCACAGAGGGGAATAACCAAGAAAAAGAAAGAGAGAAATGAAAGGGGTTCTTTTCCTATCCCTGTAATTTTGCCATTTATGCACCTGTAACTAGTAGCAGATGAGGTTTATCATGAAGACTGGACACCAAGATAGTGTTTGATAATTTTCCTGTCATTTATAATAAGTGAAAATTTAGAATCTAAATTATTGAAAAAAAATTCCAAGACTGTGCATAGATTTTTCAGTCTATTTAATACAAATATTAATAACAAGATTAAATATTTTAAATATAAATGATACTATCAAGCACCATTGATATAATAAATTCCTAATAATTACCTACTTTACTGACAAGAGTTGGAATTCTTAAAAAAACAACTATCCACTAAATTATTACTCAAGCAGAATTAAGGTTACCACATAATTTTAATAAAGGTTGTTCTCATCTGAAATTCCACACTCAATCTTTGATAGATTTAAATACCAGCCTAGATTTGGGTTTTTTTATCTGGGGTTTGATTTTTGTTTGGTTATTTGTTGTTGTTGTTGTGTTGGTTTGGTTTTGGGGTGGCTTTTCAAAGTTTTTGAAGTCCTTATTTTAGCACAGGACATGAATTCACCAAAATATTTGTGTATGAAGAGAGTATTCTATCCAAATTTTGTTTTATTTGATAGTTTCTGTATTAATTACTTTGATAATTTGAATGTCAGAGAGCTGTTGCAGTGAGAGCAAAGGCAGAAAGGAAGAGAGGATAAGGAGGGACAGAGTGCTACAGGCATTGAAGGTGAGGAATGCTGAGACTGAAGGTGGGGGAAGAAATATTTGAAGTTGAACATGTGAAGGGGAAAGGAAGGGTTTTTTTACATTATGTAATAATAACATTTTTTTTTCCTCCCAATAATCAAAGTTTAAATTATTTGACATTAAAGTAAACTAGATAAATTTCCCAGGGGTCAGACTGCTCTGCCCATAACAGCATGATGTGAAATTTTCTTTCTGTTTTATTTCTCTAATTGTCCTTTTCAGGTTTTCTTCTTTCAGTTTCCACAGCTTGCCCTCACTGTCTTCCGGAAATGTTTGATCATTTCATCACAATCAGTTCTTAAAAATGCAGTAGTTTATGTTGTCTTTGTGAACATTTTTGTATTGTTTTTGTTTTTGCTTTTCCAACTTGCAACAAGAATGTCAAGCAACCTGCGATAGTATGACTTTAAAATAGATACATATTCAGTGCTGGAAGAAATCTAAGTCTGATTGAGGTAGTACAAGCTTTAAGATTTTCTCAAGACAATGCAGATCCATTACCTCTGCCTGTCCATCACAACAAGTGGGTTGGAAGCATCTGTCTGGAGGAGGAGGCTTGCTAAAGGATATCTATCACTTTGAATGTGATTGGTGTTAACTTCAGTACTTGACAGCATTTCAATAGAAGTCAGTATATTTCCAGGCACCAATTTTATAGGTGAAAGGAAGATTTTTTTTTTTCCAAAATACAAAGACTGTATAGAAAGATTGAGACTTTCTGGAAGTGTCACTGGAATAGAATGATAAATACAGGGACTTGTACCAGTTGTCAAAAGGATTGAAGTGATTTTTGCTGCATCTGCAGCTCCTGGGAGCTTTGGGGGTGACAGAAAGAGCAACTGCACTGAGAGCTCCTAAAACACATCCCTGCAGAGCTCTTGCTCCTGATCTCGTTATACCCTAAACAGGTAAGTCAAGACAAGAAAATATTTTTTTAACTATTTTATATATGGTAATTAAAAGCTAGACATTTATGGCCTGCAAACTTTTTATCAGCACTTAAGGGGCTCAGCTCTGTTCAGGTCTCAAAGGACTGCAAATTGAGGCCTAAAACTGTCTGCAATTAAACTGTGATTTCACACATCTTTCAGAACTAAAAGTTCAGAGAGATTGTCAGAAATTTTAAATTCAGTATTAAAAAAATAAAGTAATTCAGATTAATTTTTCCTAGGCTGGCCATGAAACTCGGTGTGTGTGTGTGCGGGTGTGTGTGTGTGTGTATGTGTGTGTGTATGTATACAGACATATATTTACAAAACTTAATTCTGAACTCCCTGAGAAAACATTTTGAAGTCATGTTTCAGTCTGACCTCCATCTGTATGCATTTGTAAAAGAAAGTCTTAAGAAATCCAGGATTTACTTTCAGCTTGTCTGACTATATGTCTAAAATACTTCAAAACAACAATACTGAGATGAACTCTGGAAATCTGCTTTTGATATAGTCAAAATCAAGACAGTCACAATCTTAATCCAGAGTTAGGATTCAGGGAAGCAGCAGCACCAGACCTGCATAATAGGCTAATTAGAAGTTCTCTGAAATGGATGTTTTTTCCTATTGTATTAATATTAATGGACAACAACAAACAAACACCCAAACAAACTAACAAACAAAAAAAACA
>VXBS01002360.1:873-11974 GCA_013400255.1 Sitta europaea | reverse complement strand
ATGTGTGTGTGTATGTATACAGACATATATTTACAAAACTTAATTCTGAACTCCCTGAGAAAACATTTTGAAGTCATGTTTCAGTCTGACCTCCATCTGTATGCATTTGTAAAAGAAAGTCTTAAGAAATCCAGGATTTACTTTCAGCTTGTCTGACTATATGTCTAAAATACTTCAAAACAACAATACTGAGATGAACTCTGGAAATCTGCTTTTGATATAGTCAAAATCAAGACAGTCACAATCTTAATCCAGAGTTAGGATTCAGGGAAGCAGCAGCACCAGACCTGCATAATAGGCTAATTAGAAGTTCTCTGAAATGGATGTTTTTTCCTATTGTATTAATATTAATGGACAACAACAAACAAACACCCAAACAAACTAACAAACAAAAAAAACACCACCAAAAAAAAAAAAACAAAACAACAAAAAAAAACCCACTTAATATTCAATAATGGTTACATGTCTCCATCCCCTGAAGCAATCTCTTCTTTTATCAGATGTTTGGCTTAACTTCCTTTCAATCAGAGAAATTGAAACTCTAGAAAATGATATGAGAAGTTTATCTTATATTACTTTATGTGTTCTACTCCTGATTCCATTTCTGTCCCCACGTTCACACTTTGTTGTGGAAGAGAGCTACAGAATTTTGTTCTACATTTTCTATGTTTATATTCCTTAAGCCACCTACATAAGTGATATGTGCTGTAAACCTGCCCATATTACTGAGGTTTTTGGTTATTTCTTCCTAGTTAAATTGTTAACTGTGATGTTCAAACACACCTCTATTGTCCTTTTTTTTTCCTTATAAGTCAAAAATAAAGCTAGTAGGCACTGTGAAAAAAGAAACTAATAGTTGCCATAGGAGGTCTTTCTCTTGTTTTCTGTAAAAGTGGTCAGAAATCTGGCAAAACTTCCAAATATGTTGCTTTATTTGTGAATATTTAGCCCTATTATTTTGAGTACAGTCTCTTACAGAGTTTTAACTATGCTTGCAGTGAGGTGATGGAGATTTAAAATTTATCTCTATATGTGCAGAGAATATAAAGATTTGAGAAATTCTGAAAATCACATGATCACAGAAGAGTTGGGGTTGCAAGGGACCTTGAAGAAAATATCATTCCAACACCTGCCATGGGCAGAGCCACCTTCCACTTTGCCATCTTGCTCCAAACCCCATCCAATCCAGCTTTGGACACTCCAGGTTGGGGCAGCCACAGCTCCTCTGGGCAACCTGTGCCAGGGCCTCGCCACCGTCACAGCCAAGGGGGACTTATAAAAAGGAGGAACAGGGATTTTTTACATGAGCAGTCATCTCTCTCAAAGTATCAGAAGACCACAGAAGGTGTCGCCTTTCTCCAGGCTGAATGACCCCAGCTCTCTCAGACTGTTGGCTGAGATGGTGAGATCAAGAAGAACACAATTTTTATAATATTAATAAAGTGTCTTTCTCTTTCCAGTGTTGACTTTCTCACTACTTACCCATCTCTAGTGGTCTATGTATTATTAGCAGGTCTACATTGCCCTGGAAAAACTTTTTTTTTTTCAGTACTAGATAAGTACTTGGGAAAAAACAAAAAAACCCAACAGGTATTTAGGTAAAAGGCTCTTCACTGCATTCTATAGTTCCTCTATTTTTGGAATTGTTCATTATTAAGAAAAAAGAGCATAGTCTTCTGAGCACATTAAAAGCCTAAATATCCAGTAAATTAACAAAAATAAGGAATTGTTTTGGTTCTTATGTTGCTAGTTTAAGTTAACACCACAATATTCATATGTTAGAAGCATGTCATGCTAATGGTGGGATTCATTTCTTCAGGAGTACTGGGGGAAGGGATCTCCTGGAGATAATTACAAACTTGAAAATCAAAGTGCACATAACATCCACAGTGAATACAGCTCTATTGACATAAAGAGAAAGAAAAAGGAAGGGCTCCTAACTCCACACTTTGTGCCAAAACTACTTTCAGCCTTTTTACTTTTTCAGCCTACTTCAGTCTTTTTTATACTTTTAAACAGCAGTAAAGACAAGGACTTCTGAACATCTTTCTTGGGGTTTTTTTTTTTTTTTGGGGGGGGGGGGGGGTTTGGGGTTTTGTGGGTTTTTGGGGGGGTTTTTTTGTTTTTAATTTACAAGTGTTTGCAAAGAGCTTAAAAGCTTAAGCTTTTCCTTAAAACCCATGCCTTCTGCAACTCCGGGGTTTTAAGATACCTGAATACACAACCCAGCAACTGCACAAACTCCATCAGATACAGTCCCAAACTCAAAGGCAGACCGTTTTATGACTTATGACTCTGTCAGCACACTCACTCCAGCTCCAAAACATAGGATTTAAATTTTTTCTCTCAAGGATGAGTTCAAAACAACCACATGTGGATTCAAACACCTGCCACCAAAATCAGTAGTGAAGTCAGCACACACAGGTGTCTAAGCATTGGCAGGAGTGGGAAAAATCGCTGTGATGACTAAAAAGTCTCTGTTTCAGTGTAAGCCACTGTTTNAATTATAACAATTCGGAGAGAGGAGGTTTGCGTTCTCCATTCCAGGAGGGGATCCTGTTTGTCCCTAGCAGATACCTGTCTTCCAAACTAAGACGCCCACACAGTGGGTTGCAGGGCAGCAGGGCTAGAAAAAGATGTATCTCTCATGCCAGAGGAACAAGTTCATGTCCAGTATCAGCAGAAACAAAGGCAGGGAACATGTTTACGGAATGAATGGGAGCAATGAGAGTGAGCACAAGCATCTGTTCTCTTTCTTGTTCCAATAAGTGTACCTAACCGAGGTTGCCACAGGCTTCAGAAAATTAGGTACATGTCAGGAACATGATCAGCAGCATCCCGTACAAATATTTTTCCAAGGTAGTCACACTGCAGAGAAGCACACCGAATGCTACCTCGTTAAGTCATGTTGACATCTTCTGCTTCATGTGGACATCTTCTCTTCATCAGACCAGAAGATGCAAAACTGTGCTTCTGTACTAATAAAGGTGCTCTCCTTCTCGCTCTCTCTCTCTTTGTCTATGTGTGTATATATATACATATATAAATTGTTATAAATAAAAAACTCAATATTCGAATTATGTGTTCTTGTTCCAATGATATTGTTCCAATCCCAGTTTAAGTCCCTGTTATATGTTCTTGTAAGAGTTCTTACTGATTCCATCCTTACATTTGTATCCCCACCCCTTATCCCCTTTCCAACTCATCGGGTAATTCAGCCGCTGCTCCCCCGGACAAACTTCCGCATTTCCCATGAGGCCTTGTGCATAGGCGCATATTAATCATATTACCACCTGAGAACAAAGACAGCCCTGGACAACGAGCTGCGCTTAAAGGAACACCTAATGAACTGCACTATAGGGACAGCAGGGACCTGGAGAAACTAGAGTCACCAATTTCAGTCCGACAAACTGATCACCATGACCTAAGTAGGACTTGAAAAAGAGGATACCCCTGGACTTTGGAGCCTAAGGCAGAGTCTTCAGACCATCTCTGTGAGGACAGAGGCTCCAGTCCTACCGGCAGTGAGTGATGACAGGCCTGTGTGCTCCTCCTCCTCGGTGTTGACCCTAAGGAGTGACCCCAAGGAGCAGTGGCAGTGACAACAATGATGACGTGCACCCCCAGTCCTCCACCTCTTTAATAAAGGCCTATTAACAGGAGCAGAAGGTCTCCTAGCCCTTTGTTTACACCATATATATAGATATATCAGTAAAACTTTCCCATGGGTTTTGTTAAGAGCAGGAAAGGAAATATGATTCATGGCATAAGTATAGTGTGCCTAAAGAAAGCCTGGGGTTTGATTTAGAATGATCTGAAATGAAAGGCCAGAAATCATAAGAATTAAAAAGTAGGGGGAAAAAAAGGAGAGAAATAATGAGAAAAAAAGAAAGTAAGTAGAAATTTTTAAGAAGCTTGTCAGGATCCATTGCTTCTTGGTGATATTTCAAGCACTCTGTGGTTGCCCAAGAGACTGAGAAAAATTGACTGTGCATATACATATCTTCCCTGTGTTTCCTTATAACTTCATGGAGCTGAGGGAATTCAGCCATGTGAGAGTAAAGAATCACTTGCCTTCAGCAAGATCTATAATCAGAACAGATAAGGCAGTTTAAACAGCCCCTGGTTTTCCCTGGCTGCTGTCATGGCCCAGTCCTCAGTGCTGAGCACAAACTCAGTTTGGCTTTTCCATACCTTCCCACTGTAGTCTCAGCATGAGGTGCTGGTGTCTGGTGCCAAATATTGCACAGAACAGCTGAGAAGCTACAGAACATCTTGATTTTGCATCAGTCTTGTCATTCTGCAAAGAGCAGACTCTGAGAAGACCTTTTCCTCAGTTTCTGTTCCATTCACATTAATGTGATTGAGCAGGAATACCCATGAGTGCCCAAGTGTTTTTGACAAAGATGTAGCTATGCAGGTGGAAATGAGTAATAAACTGGCAGGAACTCTTTGGTCAGGAAATAAAATCCTATAATCCCAGTCATAAATTACGCCAAGTTCTGTCCAATAGCAAGTCTTCTGTTCTCACCTCTATTAGAAGAGCTATTCTATGACCTTTTTTCTCTGACAATTAGAAATCATCTTCTAAATTGCATCCTAAGCTTTTTGATAGCCAGTTGATTATACCCATTTGTTCTTGTGCCAATGCTGTTCTCAAGTTCGAATCACCCTCCTGTTCTCTACTCCCCCTCCTTGTTGGAACAAGTTACTAATTAACATGTTGAGAGCAAATGCTGAGAATGTGCCAAGTCTCTTCATGCTGAATTTAAGATTTCCCTGTTTTCTTTTCATTTTCTTATCAGACTCAGTACATCCTGGAACCAGCCATTTTGTTGTGTACTGATGTCTTCCCCTTTATCACCAATAATTCTCCCTTGGGTCTTCTTCTGTCTGTTTAGAGTTGTGATGAGGTTTTCAGGAGAGATGTGTGTGAACTCTGGCAACTTCAAAAATGCATGAGGACTAAGGGCCAGAGAAGGAACAGCATTTCTCTTTTGAGGTGTTCCTCTTTTCCTAATTCTATGAAACTTCCCAGTGATGTTTTTACTCATCCAGAGTCTGCAGCCTTCAGGATTTTCAAATTTTTCCTTTCTTGGCCTTTCCCTAATTGAAAAAATGCTGGCTCTTGGAAGGGTAGTGGTGGTGGGATAGACATAATTATCTCACATCATTAGCTGTGGTATTTTTTGCTAGGGACAGGCAGGCTGTTATTTACAGGACAGCTGACAGCTCTCCATCTGCATGAAGTCTGAGTCAGATGAAATCTGTGCTGATACAAAAGTCAGAGAAAAAGAGAAAGAAAACAGCACGTAACCTGAAAATGTAGAGAAAATAGTGACCAAGCATGCAGATCTGCATTATTTTGTTTGTGTTTAGGCCCAAATAAGTTATTATTCCTGACATGGGCATCCTTTCATGATGTTCAACAAGTGAATGCATTGTGCCAGTTTCCATGGGTGATGGATGGGAGCATCTCCCTCTGTCCTCTGGCACATTTCAGAGGAAGCCAAGGAGCTCGAGTTCAACAACTGGGGGATGCCATCGCAGAGCTTTATCTTCACAACAACATGTTTTGAGGAATAAGGCTTAATGCTCCCTGCGCTAATGCTCAAAGCAGAAGTCACAGTCTACTTCTATCCCTTAGTCCATAAGGTCTTAGTACCTGTAGCACCTCTTATACCATTCCAAGTGCTGTTGTGGTCAGGTGGGCAGTGGGATTTTTTAAATTTTTTTTTCCTTATTTGAGTATATTTCTAGATTGATCTGTGACATGAACTAGCTGAAAGAGCCTGGTACCTCTTATCTCTGTGCGGAGTAAGAGCTGCTTTACCCTGGTACAAGGAATCCTGAGAGGCAGACTGGGGAGGAAGAAGAGGAAAGGGTCCAAAATCATGCATAAAGCCTTTGCCTCTTTCAGGGATGTTTGCAGCAGGACACAGACACCTGGAGCAGGTGCTGCTGCACTGTGCTTACACAACAGCTTCCATGGCTTTTCTTCAGAAGGAGTTGTTTAACCCATCAAGAATGCAGAGAGTTATGGTGACTCTTTAACTCAGAACACTGAATTAAATCTACAGGTAATAAAACAAACCACCAAGTTTTTTTCTGGCATGACTTATTTCAAAACAGTGGCTTTGACTTTTGTATGATTGTCAGTAACTCACATGTAAAAGTTTCTGGTGTACTCTGCATTGAAAGTAATAGCCCTTATGAATCATTCATATCATGAAAAGAATAGAAAGATGCAGTGGGCATAAAGGCAAAAAAATGCTTTGGAATATAAAAAAAAAGGAGAAAAACACGCAAAACCCCCCTAAACTGAAAACAGATTGTCACATGATTAACTCAACATGGGATTCAGCATGTACACAATGAAAAGGCTGAATATTTAGGCCCATTACAGTATAATTGGAAAGAGAGTGGTGTTGGCACCCATCAAGGGCTCTGACTTAAATCAGTAATGATTTAATTCATGTAGCAACAACCTCTGCAAAGTGACTAGTCCTTCTTTCCACAGTCTGCATACACCCAAGTTTGACATGCTTTAAATCTTGTCACTACCCTGGAAGAAACACAGATTTCCAGACACAAAGCAATAATACACAGGTCCTCTTTGGATTAGGCAAACAAAAATCATGCAAACTGAAAACACCCTCAGATGCATCCCCAGGACCCATTCCACAGCAAGGTCACCTACATCCTTACACAGCCCCTTCCCTCTGTAGGAAGTGTTTTATTAAGCACAAAAACATCACCAGAATCATTTTACTGCTGAGGAAGCAGAATTCCAGAGAGGTCCCTTTGCCAGCTAATGGGGGTGATCCTTTAGAGTACAGGTCTCAGTCTGGTACTTTAACCTTGAGACCTCAACACTTCATCACTGCTCACACACAACTGAGCTGCTGCTGCTGTACAGCTTTCAGCCCCTCTTCTAAATGAAAGCACACAAAGAGCTTTCTCCTTCCTACACATCAGACTGTCAGTGAAATAGGATAGTACAAACCCACCTCACATAAACTACAGGAGCTGCATGACTCTTTTTGTTAATGGATGAATAAAATTGATGAGGTGTGTTGCCCTCAGCCAAGCACACAGAGTAATCAGGGGAGAGACATAAAAAAGGGTACAAAAGGATCAAGAACATGGTGGGGAAAATGGAGAGTTTGAAATAATATATATTGAGAAAAGAACTGGAAAAAATTGAAAAGATTGGAGTTCCATTCACTCTTATGGGAGCTTGAACAGTTTTGTCATAGGTGACATCAACACCAAGCAGGATAGTTCATACCAGCAGGAAGAATTTCCTCACTACTTTGCACATGTCCACCATCCCCTTTCAGCCTGAATTGCCTCTTCAGAGCAGATTGCGATCTCTCAGTCACCTTCTTGTCCTTGTTATGTTAATGGTCTTGAGAACAGACCATGCTGAACAGCACCTAGCCTCTAGTTTTTGAGGTGGTTTTCTTCATTTCAGCAACACAGCCCACAATTTGTTATATTTTCAGAGGCATTTTGAGCTCTTAACTGAGAAGCTGAGTGCAAAAGAGAAAAGGGTGAAAAACAACCCAGGAAAACATTTGAGGTCTTTCTTTTCCATAAACCAGAAGAGAAGAAAATGATTCAGAGGAAAGCGGCAATTCAGAACAGATTTATATACTGTGAGATTGTCTTTCATGAAGCAAGTTTTAAAGGGTATTAATTCAATACAGGCATTTCCCAAGATCTGTAAAAAATAATGTTGAAGTAGGAAAATATCAGGAGATACAAGCTTAGACTTCTCTACTGAGTCAAACACTGGAAAAGGCTGCCCAGGGCAGTGGTGTAGTCATCATCCCTGGAAAAATTTAATACATGTGGAGATGTGGCGCTTACAGACTTGTCCTCCTGGGTGGACTTGGATAAAAAATTTGGCTTGATATCTCAATGATTTTTTCTGACCTAAATGATTCTGTGATGCTATGATTCTAAACATACACGGGAAAGCCTTATCCAGCTAAATTTTGGAGCATTTGACTGTTCATGACAATATATATTTGTAATCACTAAGTTTCATAGAATTAGGAAAAGACTTCTCATAGAAAGGACAGTTGTTAAAAAATTAAAAAAAAACTGGGGAACGAGGTAACAGTTGATGACATTCAGTCCACTTAGGGAGAGACAGTCTATAAATACGTCAGTGTTTTCCTGCAAAAGGGTAAAAAGGAAATGTGTCTTTGTTCTGAAACAGCATTGCCAGCTGGCAATTTACACTACTTTAAAGATAGAATGGAATATTGTATATGAGTTAAAAACAAGACTGTTTTAAGAGGTTTGACCTACATGCATTCAGTCCAAAATTGTGCCCCTTTATCCCCTTTTAAAGAAATCAGTAGAAAATAAAAATTCCTTTTATTTCTTATAGATGTTTTCCAGATTAGAATTGTTTTGTATGTGTTTGTTTGTAATTATTCATTCATGTCTTTCCTAACAAAAGATGTTATGGTCCAGCAGTGAAGTTGCATAAAGCAACCTGGATGAGAAAAAAATCCAAGAATGTACCATCTTCCTTGTTCTCTGTACTTAATTTAGTTCTGTTTAGGGAAGAAGAGAAAAATAATGATGGGGGAAAAGGGGAAGGGCTCAAGAGAGCAGGACAGTCAAGTACAAGAGACCAGAAGCAAAGAAAATTGCTCATAGCCCACAGCCTCTTGAAAACCGTTGGGTTTTCCTAACCTGGAAGTTGTGCCAAGGAAAATGAAACACAATAAACTGTTTGGAATACTATCAGAAGCACATTAGGGTACTAATAACATTAATTGCATTGTTGTATGGGTACCACTGCTAGGTTATAGGGGCGCAGCCAGTTTGCCAGAAGCTCCTGGGGTGCCACAGATGTTTGGGAGTCACACAGGGAGTCCAGGCATAGAGAACAGCACCAAACAGGCTGTGCTGTTGGAAGGGTTCAGGGTGGTGTGTCTGCAATAGGACAGGAGGAATACAAGAAACAAAGAATGACAGAATCACAGAATTTGATTCTTTAAGAAACAATTGGATGTGGCACTCAGTGCCATGGTCTGGTTCCCAAGGTGGTGTTTGGTCATAGGTTGGACTTGATGATTTCAAAGATCTTTTCCAACCTCGTTAATTCTGTAATTCTGTGATTTTGTAATAGGCAGAGTTGGAAAAGACCCATTAAGATTATCCAAGTTGAATTCCTGGCCCTGCACAGGACAACCCACAGCAAGTGCCTGAGAACATTGTCTGAATACTTCCTGAACTCTGGCAGACTTGGTGCTCTGAACACTCCCCTGGTGAAAAGTTATTGTCATCTCTTCTTTTACTGAAGTGTTAGGGTCTCTCCCTTTCTGTTTCTCCTAAATTCATGGATTTAATGCAGTATTTGGAACCTTTCAAGTCACTGCTTCAAACTTAGTCTGTTAAATTCAGAAACTGAGTGGCAGTGGGAAGAAGACAAATACTAACCATTTATTTTGCTTTTCATCAGAGAACCAGGCTAAAAAAAGGATTATCAAACAGGAAGGGTTAAAATCCTGGCATACTCCCCCCTTCTCCCACACTGTCTTTTTTCTTTTCAATGAATTCCAGCTAGCAATTCTAAACTAATAGTTTGCCACTGAAGGCACCAGGCTGCCTGATGTGATTTCTTTTTTATTCTGTAAATGGACTGATGTTACAGGTCATGGCTTCCCACACAACAAGAAGTAATGAACTGGAAAAAATCAGTCCTGAAGAAGGACAGGGCCATGCAGAGGTCCAGTGTATGCTCAGGAGGCTTAGCAGGGACCATCAGGCTCCCATCACTGGGAGACCTGGTCAGGTTAAATCAGTGTAGCTCTAAGTAATTCCTTTGTTTAGCAACACTAATTGCATCCAATTTGACTTTCCATTTCAGACAATTTTATTTTTAAATTAGGGTGGCATTGCTGTGCTTGTCATCCAATTGAATTCATTTACTATCATAACTATCCTTGTGTGCGTATTTCAAGAGGGAGAAAAGTTAATTTATGAAAACGCATTAGAAATTATTCACTTTATCTCTCAGGTTGCAAATTTTCAAGATTCTCATTGCATCTGCTGTTCCAGGGACAGTCAAATTGCATACCCCTCAACAACAGTTAAGACAGGTTAAATAAAATCTATATATATCTGCCTGGGGCTGCTTTGGGAGAAAAGCAAAACACTAAGTTTCAAATTAGTGCCTGGTACCTCTGTGTGCATAACACACAAGGAAAACAAGGGCACCAGAGCAGGGAGGACTGGCTGTGGAAGGGGTTAGGGCTGAGGTCAAAGTTTGAATTTTAAGGTTTACACATCTGAGGTGATGCTGGTCCTCCTTCTGGCATGTGTGCATGAGGGAGAGTTCCATTGAAATAAATTCTTTTCAGGCTACTGGCTGGAAAATACTGGCTGCCCCAGGAAGGCGCTCTAATACCCCTTTAATTACCTGCCCTTAAACCTTAGCTATAGACAGTGTGTTCCGGGTCCTCCTTCAGTTTTCTAAATCTCTAACAAAATATGATACTTTAATTGGCTCTCCTTTGTTCCAAACCAAGCTTTTTAAAATGTTTAGTCATTGGGAAGTTTAGTGGTTTGAACACCAATTACTCATATGCCTGCAAACCCAGGCAGAGCTAAGAAATACCCAAATAAACCACCTTGCCTGTTTCAGAGCAAAAGGCAAATGGTCATCAGAACATTAGGGTATGTAAATGAGCAACTAGATCTACCTAATTTCACTACGCAGGAAGATGCAGCCAGCACAGACTCATTGTAAGGATCCTGATAAGATCCTTTTTCAGTTACTTAAAGCTAGCACTATGCACCATAATTGCAAAAAACTTATTCTGCACCTTTTAGTCAGTTTTTATGCTGGTGAAGTGTCGTGTTTTGGCCCTGAGTGGCCAATTTCTGATAGTGACACAGGACTAAAGCAATGAAAAAGGATACGCCTTTGCAGACACAAATTTCAGCACAGGAGGCCCCGCGGTCGCTCTCTTCCCTCCCGCTCCGGCAGGGCCGGTGGGGCCTGGGCCGGCCCTGGCCCGGGGAGCCCTCACGGCCCGGCCGGATTCTCCAGCCCGAGGGGCAGGGAGCGGCT
>VXBS01002338.1:306367-327755 GCA_013400255.1 Sitta europaea | reverse complement strand
GGTGAAGGAAGGGGTTGTCAGTACCGATTTTAGATACTGACCATTCGAGGAGGCGATTTCCCGCAGCCCGTGCGGGGCTCTGCCTGCTGTCCCCGGGGATCGGGGTGGTGAGGTCCGGTGGCATGCGAGGGCCTTTGTCCTGCCTCCCCTGGGCACCTCCTTGGCTGGGGAGTCCCAGGCGTTTGTGCAGAAAAGGGACGTCTGAGCCTCCCTGCCTGCCCCACGCCAGTCTGCTGGGGTGATGCTCCCCACCACTGTCCCCGTGCGACGCAGCAGCTCATCCCTGACAGGGAAGGGGTGCAATGTCTGCTTACCAGGCTGAGCATTTCCCTTCATCCTGCTCATTCCCACGGCCAGAGCACCGGTGTGCCTGGCGTGGAGCTGCACAGAGCCTGTGAGGGCTGTGTGAGATGTTGTTGGCATCCCTGGTGAACACAGGGTGTGAGATGGATCCTGCCAGGTTCTGCTTTTTTCTGCACACTCTAGGCTCTAGGCTGTTTTGTTTAAGATTGCTTGTTGTCTTAGTAGCAGAAGGGACATGATATCTGTCCACAAGGCACGATTTATTGAGGGTTGGAATCATGCCAAAGAGTTTAAATTCAGACCTAACACGCAGTGTGATTGCAGGCAGCAGGCTCACACTTGCACACACCACATTTCACTGATACTGCCTTCTCCCTCTGCTGCCGGTTCCTCCCACTAGGGATGACAACCATAGCAGCAAAAATGCCCTTTTCTTTGCTTGTTTGTTTTATCATCCTTCCTTCCCTTCATCCCTAAGCATATCTGTATGGAAGCAGGGTCCTGAGGGCTGCCCAAAGAGGCCCTCTGCTGCTGCTGCCTGTTGTGTACCTGGTCTGGTGGTTGGTAGCTGCTGCTGCTGTGGAAACAGGAACAGGACTTCAGCAGCAACAGGAGAGACATTTTTTTCCAGGAGCTAAAAACAGCTCATTCTCCACAGACAGTTTTGCAGTTTTGTGGGAGTAGATGAATCTCTGCTTGGAGTTAACATCTGCCTCCAAGCTGGATGCCAGAAAGACTTTATCTTGACTGATTTGATTTCAGCCCAGCTCTTACAAAACCCACACCAAACCGTCAAAAAATACAGGTGATGTTGTCAAGAGGTAGCAGGATTTGGAAAACTTAAGACCAAGCCCCATGTGCCTTGTTTGCAATGTCCAGAGTGTCCATGCAGGAGTTTGTCCTCAAACCTGAGCCCTGGCTGCTGAGGTCTGACCTTGTGCCAGTGCAGCTCAGCCTCAGCCAGCCTCTGATTTGTCTGCTGCTGAGGCTGGGCTGCAGGGCAGGGGTGTCTGAGAGGAGCATCCCGTGTCAGGGGAAGGTGCCAGGACATGCTGGGTCACTGAGCCCAGCACCCTGGTAAAATCACAAATGGTTTGGGTTCAAGGGACTGTAAAGGTCATCCAAGTTCCAAACCCCCTCCTATGGACAGGGACACCTTCTGCTAGACTTCACCATCTTGTGTAACATCCTCACAAACATTCCAATTCCAGTGAGGGGATGGGGTTTTTTGGTTCCTTTATTTCCATTATTAGGAAACTGTTCCAGAGATTGACTGTACTGAAGATTAGAAACCTCCTAATTTCCAGCCAAAGCATGTTCAGGTCTCTCTCATTCCCATGCTTTCATCCCGCCCCCACGTTTTCCCAGCCCTGGTTTTCAGTTTAAGCTGTTCTTTTTCTGTCTCTCCACAATTTCTTCCTTGGCTGCAGCCACCCCCCCACTCCGTGTTTGTTGTGTGAATTGGGCCAAACGCTCTCTGGTTCCTGGTGCAGCTGCAGTGCCAGCCTGCCACTGGGCACAGGTTTTTGTGGGAGGTTTGCCCCCATGCCTCCTGCCTCCCCCAGCCCCTGCAGTGCCCGGGCACACGGCGGTGAGCTCCTGCTCCTCCTGCAGTGCTGTGGGATGTGCAGGGGATGTGCAGGTAGCCATGGCGACAGTGCCCGGGGACCTGGTGCTGGCACGGCAGCTGCTGGTCTGGCTGCAGCAGGGAGGCCACCAGGCAGAGGGGAGCACGGGGGGCCGGGGGGACCTGCCCCGTCTCTGGAGCATCCTGTGCAAGGCACCCACGTGGGCATTGTGTGGCTGCACAGAGCAACCTTCCTGCTGGATCCTGGGAGGCAGAGTGCATGAGGATGTGAGCCTCTGCTGCTTCACTGAAGCATCCTCCCTCAGGCTCCACTGGCATGGGAACTGGGTGGTTGGAAGAGGTGGAGAAAACAGGCACAGAAAATCTGTGTGTTTGAACAGGCTTTTCCTAGAGAGAGCCTTTTAATGCTTTTTCATGAGAGAGGAATTTCATGCCCTCACTAGCAAGGCAGAACTCTAAAATGGGTGGATTTGAGAAAACAAGCAACTTTGTACATTTAATTCACAGTGGGCTGAGAAGAATTCAGTGAGTCTGGGAGCCTGTGTGATGAGTTTCTGCATACAGGGCTGTGAGGAGATGTGATCTGTGTCCCTCTGCAGCAAAGATCTGGGTCATGTGATGGTGGGAGAGACCAGCGGGGCTTCAGGGGGCACAGGTCCCTGGCCAGCACGGGGCCAGGTGCTCAGCCAGCACCTGTTGGTTTCCTGGATTTCTCTCCTCTGTGCTGGGTGCTTCCTGGGCTGCTGGAAATGCCCGTGCTGCCATGCCTGGGTGTAAGTATCCCTCTGTGCCAACTGCCTGAGAAGTGAGGCTTTCAGGTGGTATGGTGGCTTCCTCCAGGATCTGTTTTTTAGTAATTTCCACAGAAATGAACAGAAGATCTCTTTGGACATAGGGATGAGTCCATGAGCCATCAGTGGTTTCTCGAGAGTGTGGGACAGGAGCTGGAACATGGTTTGCAGCTTCAGCTGTGCTCAGCCTTGGGCTCAGGAAGGTCTCTGGCCTTCCTGTCCTTTGTCTGAAGCTCTCCTCTTGGTGACACACAGCCTCCCCTCCCCAGGTGTCTGAGGGAGCCCTCTCCAGTCTTTCTGGTCTGAAGCTGTTGAGCAGTGAGGAGCCACCCCTGAGACCAAGCTGGGGTTTGTGGGAAGCTGCATCTAAGACACTGAGTTTCTCTTTTAACTTCAGCAGTACCATAAAGGGGAGAAAACAGTGCTTAAAATATTCCATGAACTGAGTCAGAGGTAATTTGGACACTGTTTTCCTTTGCTCTGTAGGTCAAGCTGATGATGTGCACGGCATGTTCTTCCTGTCAGGACAAAATCTAATATTTCTGTGTGCCCACAACCTTCTTTAGAATCATAATAGGAAGCTGAATGCCCTCAGAGTGCCACAGGCAATATTAAAGCACTAATGATGCAATCAGTCTCTTACCCCAGTAAGAATGGGAAGAATTATGCTGCCCTTGCAGGGCACGATCTGGGTCTGAGGTGTCACCAGCAGTGTGGCACTGTTCCCAGTAGCCAGGGGCTGCTCACCAGGTTGGGTGGGACCGATGGGACCCTGATTCTGGCACAGGCCCCTGGGAGATGTTAATTTAGACTGGTGCAGATGGTACTGAGGAGTCGTCCTCCCCCAGGGTTTTGTTCCCTAATTTTGGCTGCTCAGTAATGATTTGCTTGTGCCTGCTCTGAAAGGAGGAAGGTTTTTTCCTTTTTGTTTTTGAGCCTGTGTGAAATACCTCAGGGGGAAGAGGGGAAGTGAGAAAATGTCATTGCAGAGACTATTTCTAGAGGCACGCCCCTGCACCCTGATGGTGCTGGGCAGGCTGTGATGTGGTACCCGGGAGCGAGGGAGGCTGGTGGCCTCGGGGGAGCTGAGGTTGGGTCCTTGGTGTATTTTTAACCTTTGCCTGGTTCAAGTGCAGTTTGTCACCTGGATCTGTGGTGGCAGAGGTGGCCCTGGGGGGGCTGCCATTTGAGTAGGGTTGGGAAGCAGGGAGAGCTCCACTTCCAGCCATGGGTATCCCCAGGTGCTGGAGCAGGGGGGCTTGTGCAGGGGCTGCCCCACACCCTCCTGGACAGCAGGAAATGGAGGTGTTTCCCTGTGGCCATCCCAGGGTCCTGCCCTCTTGTGCTCTGAAATCCTGGGGCAGGTGTGGGGTTACTCTGTGGTTTAGCATGACATGAGGAAGAGCTGCAGGAGTGATTGTGACCTGCTGACTGAGGTGGCCTCTCAGCAAAGGGGAGTCAGGTTCTGCCTTGCTCTGTGTGTCCCTGTTACCCTTCCTTCTTCCACATCACCTCTGGCAGCCACAAGTTCACCCAGGGCCAAGGCAGCAGAACAAGACACTGAATGGTGCTGCAAGGGGAAAGGTTTAGAGCTGCCCACTTCTCTGGGACTCTCCAAGTTGTCCTGGTGTGGTACCAGCTAAGATTAGTGCTTCCCACAGCCACCATCCCTCCCTGTCCCACACCTCTGCACACAGGGCTGTGCTGGAGCAGCAGCACTGGGTCTCATTCCAAGCAGACCCTGGCTATACCCAAAGCTTTTATTTTCAGACATGTTAATTGTGATCAGCTCAGTAGAGCTGGGCAGAAATCAACTGGGAGGAGTGTAAAGAAGACAAGACCTGGGGGAAGATGAAGTGAGAGGATAACGTCACATTGCTGTTGATGCAGAGCTTTGACACGGATCATGCAGGCCAGGAACAAACATGCTCCAAGCAAATGGCTGCTCCAGATATTCTGTAGTACCTGAATTATTGCTTCAAAGCCTGCAGCATGTTTTTTTCTAAAATAATGTCCCTAAGAGCTCTAAAACACAAAGAATTTCCATAGTTTCATCCCTTTAAGGCTGTGGGCAGAAAAGTAGGAGTTGAAATAGCTGGATTTCAGTCCAATTTTTCTCCCTGGAGTTGAGTGATTTCTCTCTCCAGCTCCCTAAACCCTCTCTCCCCCCACCCCTTTCTTCACACATCAGACAGAATTCAAATGTCTCTCAATTTAAAGCTTTTGGATGCTTGGATAAGAATGCTGGACTAGAGCTTCTTCTGCCCCAGGAGCCAGCACTGTGTGGAGTGCCAGGGCAAGGGGATGCTGTGGGTCTGCACCAGGCATTGGCTTGGATCACTGGGGCAGGAGGTGAGTGATCTGGTTGGCAGCAGAGGCTCTTTCTGGCCCTTGAGCTGCAGTGGCTCTGGGACAGGGGCTCCTGGATCCATGGGCATGGCAGAGGCTGTGTCCTGAGCAGCTCTTCCCAGCTGTGGCACACAGCTCTGCTCTGGGGTTGTGCTGTGGCCCCAGCACAGCCCAGCTCCCCCTGCTCTGCACTGCCCAGGGGGCTCGGGTTCCCACCCTTCCTCCTCACCTGGACAGGCTGAGGGTGATCCCCTGGTGTAGCCCAGCTCTGAGTGGGTGCAGGTGGGTGCTGGTGGTTGGTTTGGGGAGGTGAAAGGTGTGAGGACACCTGGGCACCAGGAGCACCACACTCAGCCTCTGGGCACCATGCCCACCCCTGCAACAGGGCTCTGCTGTTCCCTACAATGCCCAAAACATCATCAGTTTTCTTGGCATTTGTGAGGGATGGGAGCTGATATCCAGCTAGAGGTCAGCATTTCCATTTCCATGGGATTTCTGAAGCCTGGCTGTTAAAGGACAGGGGGGTTTGGGTGGTGGTCAGGCTGCAAATGCCACTTCAGCCTTACAGAGCTGCAGGGGAACCTGAGGATGGAAAACCTGTGTGCCACAGACAGCTGCATGGGAGATAGTAGGAGATGCCTTGCTGGACTCTGGGATGGTGGAATCTGTTTGCTGTGAGAGATGAAGTGATGAGGTTTTTGCTTACTGAGGTTTGATGCCTTTAGTGGGATGTTCCCTGAGGGGCACTGGACGGGCGGGTGGAGGGTCCCCTTCCAGGGAGCCAGCCCGGTGCTGTGACTGCAGCGCTGCCATTTCGGGGACACAGAGGAAGAGGCAGACCACCACGCTGCCACCAGTGACCCTCTGGATCGGGCCCTAGTGCCTGGGGCAGCTGCAGGCACCATGTTTGTGGGCGACAGGGTGTCCGTGGCTCGGCGCCGCTGCCCGTGCGGCACTGCTGGTGGTCCTGCCATTAGGAGAAATACGACATTTGCAGCATGAGGTTGCGAAAAGCCTGTGGCCACGAAAAGAAAAGGAAATGACTTTTTTTGTGGTGTTTGTGTGTGCGCGTGTGCGTGCGCTGCTGCTGCGCTGGGGGCGGCNCCCCGCGCTGTGCCGCAGAGCCCGGGCCAGCGGCAGCTGCGGCCGTCGGGCGGACCTTGTGCCCGCAGGAGCCTGGCACAACTTCGGCCCGGCGAAACCTCGTGAGCTCTGCGCTGATGGGCACCGAGGGGACCCCCCTGAGGGCTCGTGGTGGGCTCCTGTGGGCATGTTGCCTGCAAGAGCGTCTGCCCCTGCACCTTTCTCTGGCTACTTTCCCTGCTGCCCGCTCCTCCTGCACTCGGACAGTGATGCTTACAGCCCCCTCGGGCACCTTGGGGTGTGCAGCAAGCTCCCTCCTGGTCCAGGGTAGGTTCCCAGCACCACTGGCACCTCCATGGGTCATCCTTTCCTCGTCTGTCCTCAGCAGAGCAGCACGGCTGCTGCCTGCCCCCCGAGTTCAGCGGGACTGTTTGCTCCTGCCTCTTCCCTTTGAGAAGTGTTCATCTGTAGGGAAACAGCTAAAGAAAAAGACACCGTTATCTCTCTGCCCTCGCTTCAGGTCTCCTCTCCGAGGTGTTTTACGCCTGTTCCAAGCCTGCTACGGTAGTGACCGTGTCTGGTGTTCGGGGCCCAGGCTGCTCTGCCGCTCCCCGCTCCGCAGCGGCTGCAGGGGCTGGCGCTGGGCAGTGGCAGCCCGGGGGCTTGGGGGGAACGCGGTGCCGTGGGCCGGGAGCTGCCTGGCACCGGCTGGGGGAGATGCTGAGTAACTGTGGGGGCTGTGGGACGGCAGCTGGCGCGCCGAGGCTTTCGGCAGGGTCCCCTGGGATGATGCTCACGTCTCGCTGAAGCCAAGAGAGCTGCCTCGGCTGGAGTGGGTTTTCTTTAGATACGAAGGGAAAGGGAGCACTTGGACAGACTTTGTACAAATAAGTTTTGTGATATGTGGGCTCATATATATTTTGTGATTTGTGGTGGCCAAATCGCAGCTCTTGGACAGCTCTGCCCCACGGCCTCTGTTGTGAGCAGTGGCTCTGGGGACCTCACTGCCCGGGGCATCCCAGGAACTTCCCTCTGCAGTGGAGACGAGCCGTGACCCTCCCTGGCAGGGCATGCGTGGCCAGCTTGGCTTTGCTCTGTTTTTTTCTTGCTGTGCTTTGGCAGTTGCAAGGGAAAGAAAACCACGAGCCAGAGAGTCACTCAGGAAAACGGGGTCTGCCAGCTGTTGGAGGGGCTGCACTGGCTGTTGGGGGTGTGGTGGCTTTTGGGGGGCTGCACTGGCTGTTGGGGGCTGTGCCACTGCTGCAGCTGGGGTTGGGGAACAGGACATGGGCTTTCCTTTGGACACCACGCCAGTGTCTGTATGGTGAGAGCTGCGGGGGGAGCCCCATCCTCCCACAGCCGCGGGGCAGGGGTTGCTCTCCCACGGGGGTCGGGGCACTTCTCCCCGGGTCCCTGGGGAAGACGCTGCCTGGAAAGTCCTGTGCGCTGTCGGGAGAGCCCTTCCCCCGGCGTTTACTGGAAAAGAAGGGACCTGCCACAGCCCTATACCTGCACCTTCATCTTCTCACGGTCCCGGCCGACCCACCCTTCCTGTGGGGCTGCGTGTGAGGTGCCTGGGCACACCCAGCCGCCTCCTGCTGTGGCCGCACTCGCTATTTCCAGACTCTGCTGGGCTGGAAATTGCTTTTTTTTCCCCTCTCCACCAGCTGCATCTGCTGCCAGCGAGATTCCAGAACAGTGTGCTCGTCTTGGGGGCAGATGTGGTGCCCCAGTTTGGCTGCAGGGATGCACAGGGTGTGCAAAGCCGTTGTGAGTGCTGCCCCGGAGCTGGTGCTGCCCAGGGCCGGGCAGCCCCGGGCTGTGGGGCGTGGACAGTTTCATTTTGCTGCCTTCGGAGCAGAGCAGGGCAGGGCAGGCAAACGGCTCTCACAGCCGCACTACAACTGCGGTTTCCCAAACATGGGAGTTTATTTCCTGTGGGGTTTTTTTTGGTGTTTTTGTTGTTGTTGTTTCTTTTTCTCCCTTTCTCTAAGAGGCCAAATAATAACAACTGTTTTTTCTTGCCGTGGTTCCAGATGGAGCCACTCGAGCAGCCCCCACTCAGGGACAGGTCCCATGGGAACTGCCCCAGCCACCCACTGTCCCCAAGCTGCTTTGCCTCTGCATTTGGAAACAGCTCTGCTCCCCAGCATGCTCTGATGTTCAACATGATTTAGTGATCAACAAGGTCCGGGTAGGCTTGTAAGGTATTAAGTCACAATAGCAGGTGCCCTAGATCTATTTTTAGGAGCAGCAGCGTGCTGGCTCTCCAGAGCAGAGTGTGGAAGCTGATGTTTGGGGAAATGCCTGGAACAGAGCTCCCATGGCCACGGAGTTTTATGAGGGTGAGGTTGCTGTAAGAGAGGGACCTTGGGAAAGGTAATGGTACCTGTGCCTCAGTGCCTGCCAGGCTCAGCCTGTGGCACCCAGTGCTGGGGACCCGGCCCCCTCCTGACAGTGGAGCCCGGTGGAGGGTGGAGAAGGTAAAGCTGTGAGTGGGGAGGAACTGTACTTCTGTGGCCATGCTGTGTCCTCTGCAATCACAGTGCAAACCAAGAGGGTGTTGGGGGTGTTGTTTTGCTGTTTGGTCTTTTTTTTGAGACGTGGAATTGATTCCATGTGGCAGATAACAGAGCATTTTCAGTGACTGCCAAAAGATATTGGTTTGCGTTTTAAGACATTGCTATGATTTGCATTGATTAATATTAATATGACTGTAACCACAACGATTCTGAGGAGATGAGCACTCATTACCAGTGCCAGGGAAATGAGTGAAGCAACTGGGGCTCCCAGTCCCACATGAGCCAGCTAGGGCTGGGAGCGATGGGGCTGCACTGGTTTTGTTGTTTTGTTTTGTCTGCCTGGGGTCGAGTTGCAATATGTGGGGTTTGGTGGGATCTTCCCAGCACGTCAGGGCTGTCACAGGTCCATTATCTGTAAATACGTGTTTTGTGGCAGCTGTGCTTTGGAGAGAGCTGGGACAGAGGCAATGCCTTCCTCTGCTTCCCAGCTCACCTCTGCCATTCCAGATTGGGAGGCAGCAGGAAAGAACTGGGGGGATTTTTTCTTGCTTGCTGCCAGGCTTCATTTCAGGTTAAATCTTGGTTGATTTTGCTTTCCAATGAAGTCTTTCTGTGGTGATCATAGTGTCAGCTGGAGCGCTGGCACCTCCAAAGGATGTGCTGAGGCCGTGTTTGGCAGCAGCCCCCAGTACCCAGCCCCCTCCCAGCTACATCTGGAGCCCCTGTGCCTGCACTAACACCCTCCTCTGCTCTCTCCCCAGGATCGACAAGACAATGCTGGCCAGCCTGAAGATCAAGTGAGTACCTGGCTCTTCTCTCAGTGATTTCCCGTGGGATGCGTGCTGCTGGGAGCTGGCTCTGTGTGTGGAGGATGCTTTCCTGGGAGCTGGGCTCCAGCTGGTGCAGTGGAGTCCAGCCATGTCCGCCCACTCCAGGACACGCGCTCGTGCATGTCCCACAGTCTGTTCTCCTGAAAGCCTGCAGTGAGTCAGGCGCTGGAGGTTACAACAAACACGGTGACGCGATCGCTGTGAGATCAGTGGGCAGAGGTGGGCATGGGGCAACTCACAGGGCACCAGCTCTGCCTTGGGGGTAACGGGAATCAGCAGGTCAGGCTGGCACTGAGCTTCTGGGTGTAAATCCAGTGAAATCTGGAGGTTTTGTATTTTGTCTTTCAATCCAGAGAGGTGATGAGTGTCAGTGGAACAGTGGGTGCCTGTGACTCAGCTCCTCTCCTGTGCTGCTGAGGGGCTCTGGGCACTGCTCTGGAAGGGAGGAGATGCTACTGGGGTCTAGGAGGGTCTGTGGACTGGCACTGTTGCTTGGTGGGTCCATCTTGAATTTTCCACGGACTTGCTGAACACTGGTGGCTGGTGTGGGTTGTGCAGCTCTGGCAGGGTGGCTGCTGGGCGAGGTCCTGTGCTCTGAGTTGTGTGAGTGAACAGTGTGAGGTCACCGTCCCTGCTGGGATATGTGCTCGGCTGATGGGGAGGAGAAGGTGTGGGAGTGGTGGCACCGATGTTCTCTGCTCCCCCAGCACTCCTGCTGTCTGGGACCTGCCTCCAGTTCCCACCAGCTTTATCCTCCCGGCTGCACATCCTGGGTACTGCTCCCTTCCCTCCCACTGTAGTGCATCCTCCCCTCTCCTGCATTCCGGATAAGCTCTCCGGGTCCGGGGTTCCCCACTGTGAGCACACGTGCAGCTACACCCTGTGCTGACACAGAAATACTCTGGCCAAGCCTCCCCTGGGCTCCAGGCAATACACAGGGTGATGGCCCATGCGGTTTCCCTCTATAATCATTGTGCAAATTATTCATTAATGGAAAAGTATCCGGAAAGCCTGGAGGGAGCTGCTGCCTGAACGAGCCGGCAAATGCCCGTTGTAAATGGCACAGCAGAATCGCTGGTGCTACGCTCATTGCTCAGGTTGTGTTGAACTAATGAGAAGTTTAAATCAATGTTTACCACTTTGGGGAGTGGAGGGAATTCTCTGCAGGCTTTCCTTTTCCAGTGAAGCTGAGAAGGACTGAGCTGCTCCTTGTACTCTGCTGTACACTGTGCCCTGATTTTTTTTCGAAGGCTGTGGCGGCAGTTCTGCAGCAGAAACCCCCTGTACCCTTCTTTCGCCACTCCTTTATCCACAGCTAATGCCGTGCTGGGAATGCTGTGCCCGTGCTGTGGGCACGCTGCCATGCTCCTGCCTGGGCAGGGTGAGGGCCTGGGGCCACGTTTCTCTCTCTCTCTCTCTGCCTTTCCTGCCCTGGCCAGAGGAGGGAGTTTCCTTGGAGCTTTTGATGAACATTGCTGTTTGTAGCCAATGCTTCCCACACCCCGTGGTGCTTCTGGTCTGTGTGTTGGCTGTTTCATTAAGTGGTTCTGTAATTTGGGCTCAGCCAGAGCCACGTTTCGTATTTGTGAAAGCTTTTAAAATTATAAATCTATGATAGACCCAAACTTTTTGGGTTTTTAGCGCCCTCTTGTTTTTGCTGCAGCCTCTGTCGGAGCGTCCTGGTTTAACCCGTGGCACAGAAGCACCAGGCATCGGAAGTTTTCTTTCCCTTTATAAGTTATTACCGAAAAGCTGAGCCGCTTTCCGCACGCCCTGGAGCACGCAGGGAGCCTGCTGCAGACAGCAGCACTGGCTCGCCGAAGCCCGGGAGGGAGGGAGCAGCGCACGGCGGGTCTGGAGGGAATGAGGGCTGAGTGACCAGGGCAAGCCCTGCCTGGCCTCCGTAGGGATCAGCTCGCCCACACAGGGGCAGGATAAACGCACCCACGCAGGTGGCACTGGGGCATCAAAGCAGTTTTCCCTCTGCCGGTCTCTCCGTTTTCTTCTTGGGTTCGGGTTTCATCGGTTCCTATGGTAACCGTGAATGTGTCTGAGGGACTGGAGAGCAGCAGTGGGCACCGCAGAGCGGCAGTGTCGGCGGGCGGTGGTGGAGCCCTGGCACCGCAGGCAGGGCTCAGCTGGCCCCGCTGGTGCCAGGCGCTGGCAAAGGTGCCAGGGCTGCCGGTGGGCAAGGAAGGTGTTGCTCAGGGCTCGAGCATCCCCGGGCAGCTGCTGCCCAGCAGCCACACAGCTCGGCTCTGTGAAACGCCTAGGAAGCCCTGGCGAGCTCGGGTCTGTGCCCCAGGGAGCTGTGCCCCTGCCTGCGGGCAGAGGAGTTGAGAGCATCGGCGCCCAGCCAGGAGCGGGTGTGCCCTGTCCCACCGCACGGGTTGGAATGTCCTGGCCGGGGGCCAGCCCTGCTCTGGAACCCACTGCCTGCGTGGGGAGCCAGGGGCTGCTCTGGGGAGCTGAGGTACGCCAAAGGCAGTCTGTGGGGGATGAAGAGTCTGGGAGAGGGTTTGGGGGCACTCTGCTCACTGTTTCTGGGGGTGCATGTCCCCAGGGGTGGAAGCAGGCGCTGGTGCTGCTCTGCTGGGGCTGTTGAGAGTCCCTGGGACTCGGGCCAGCCCCGGGGAGCTGTGGGATGGAGACAGACACTTGGGCAGCAAATGGGATTTGGCATGTGCAGACCCTGGGTTTGGTTTGGACCAATTCCATTCTGAGCCCTACTTTTCTGTTACACTTTTTTATTCCTTACCCACTTCAGGGTAAAGTGCTTGGAGCAGCTGAATTCCCTGGGCTGTCAAAAGGGGAATCGTGTCCAGAAACAGCTCCCCAGCCTTGGCTTAGTGATGGTGTTTTCTTGGGTCACCTGAAGTCTCTGTAGGGAGCTGGAAGTATCTCCATGTTCCCTGGGGTCCCTTTTGCTCTCCTGGGGGCATGGCTCCATGCAGTCCCAATCAAACATGGGGTGTTTGAGGTCAGGTTGTACTGCTGGGAAGGGAAGAACTGAGCCAGATGGCAGCTAAGCTGCTTCCCAAGTGGGAAGGTCACCCTGGAGGAAGACATCAGCCTGCAAAGGATCTTTGCATGTCAGACAGCAGTTCTATTCAGGTGAGCAAGCCAGGTGGGTTTGTTTGCCTCTCACAGCAGCCCAGCAAGTGCAGAGGTCCTCAAGAAAGCAGGCAGAGACGCTTGAGCCCCCTTGGCCTTGTAAAGTCCTTGTACTGGGGGTGCTGGAGGTGGAAAAGTAGGATGGGGACTTGTGGGGCCCTTCCTCCCCCTCTGAGGAGCAAACTGGTAGAGTGATGTCCCACGGGCGTTCACCAGCCCTTTACCTGCTGACAGCTCGTCAGCCTCTGTGCTCTGATTATTTGCTCATTGGTATTGATGGGGTGTACTCAGAGACCACAGAGTGTTAAAAAAAATCAGTAAAAAAGCCCCTCCTTCAGGCAGAGTCACCTCTTCTTTTAGCCTTATAAAGCAAAAATAGCACCAAAATAATCATGTCTCTGTGGAATGGGGGAGCCATGTACAGCAATTACTGGGAGTCAGTGTGTGTGCAGTCAGAACTCACATGAAAGAGCATGTGATGCTTCTCTGCCGATGGGAGCAGGAGGATGAAGGTGGGAAGAGATGAAAGATTTACTTGACCTTTGTAAAAAGACCTGTGTCCAAGCCTGAGGCTCTTTAATATTTGATGGGCTGGAGCTGAGTTAATGGGAAGATGTGGGAATGATTTAGCATCTTGGAGGTGGCTGCACTGACTACAGCACTGATCCTGGAGGTTTGTGCTTGGGTCCTGTGAGGACAAGGTCTGGTGAGCAGATTGCATCTAAGTAAATTCCTTTGACTTATTAGCACTTCATAAATGAATAATTGCATGTAAATGTATGTTTTGCAATTACATTTAGCCAGAGAAGCACATGCAAAGGAAATGCTGTCAAAACTACAGCAAAGCAGCCAGCTGCAGCACACAGGGAGGCTTCCTCTCTCCATTGCTTTGGAACTGCTCCTCTCCATTGCTTCTGGGTGTGGTGCCAGCCCGGTGCACACCCCAGCAATGGTCCCCAGCAGCAACATGCCCTGGATGCTATCCCAGTTGTGGGGCCTGGCAGCGACCCCCTCCTGCCAGTGTGCCCGGGGAAGGACAGACCGAGCAGGGCCAGGGTGCAAGGAACGCCCTGGACTTGCAGAAAACTTCAAACTCAGTTAAAACCAGTGCTGGGCTGGAGCCTCTCAGTGGGTCAGTGCTGGGTGGGTGTTAGCTGTGCACCCAGCAGAGTGCAGGGCTGTGGCAGCTCGGCGAGTCACGGCTTGCCATGGCATGCCAGGCAAAATGAGTCCTTGTGTTGGCAGCAGGTCTTGTGCTGGGTTCCTGCTGGGATGAAGCCCCTTGCATTGCCAGGGAACTGCAGGTGTGTGCCCAGGGATGGTGACAAGGCCCTGCTGCTATTCCTGCTCGCCGTCAGCTGCTTGAGTTGCCTGCTGGGATGGTGGCAGGGCCATGGCCTGTCCTTCCCCGCCAGCCTGAGGACTGGTGGGAGATTTACAAAATCCAGCCAGTCCCAACGTCTCCCTGCTATCTCTGGCAGGCAGGCTGGAGCACTTCCCTCTTCGTGGAAGGGCAGTTATCGCCCTGGCTGCCTGCCCACACCCAACCCTGCACCCACATAGCGTCCTCCCAGCACGTCTCACAGCCTGCCTGGGACACAGGAAGCTTTCACAGGAGGAGGAAGGTGCTGTCAGCTCTGAGGACTTGGAGTGTTTCAGTCATTTAATCTGGTAAGCCTCAGCTATATAAAATTTCATGCCGGGGGAATGGGTACTGGCACAGCTCCATGCCTGCTCCCCCTGGGTACTTGACTCTATGCTTTTCTCTTAGTGGCTTGCTGTAGATATTTGGGTTCCTGTGAGAGTTTATTCCTGCGGAAGGCCCAGCCATGGGACAGAAGAGGTGGGTTGGGATCTGGTGGTGACGTTGGAGGTGACGCAGCAGCGTGTTCCCGTGAGTGCCGCCCCGTCCATATGCTAAAATGTTGTTGTTGCTGTCAGACAGCCTTCCCATATTTAAAGCTAGATTATCCACAATTACATCTGCCCAGAGGACTGAGCAGCCCCACGTGGGTCTATTTTTAGCTCTGTCTCAGAACTAATAAACTGTGCTGGTTTTCCCTCCTGCCATATTTATAGCCTGTCAGGCTGGGAGCTGTTTGCAGTCGGAGGGCGGCTGCTCGCAGCACAGCCACCTTCTGAGAGCAAATATTGTCGTGAGGGGTGGAGGGAGCCGTGATGGCTGCGCTGATTGAGGCACCATCTGCCTGCGGGCTCGCTCCCTGGCTGCAGGAGGCACAGAGGTCACCCAGGCAGGGTTTGCAGGAGCTCTTGCCCCACTCGGGTGGCTGCTGGCCTCCCCTCGGCCCTGGCCTTGTGCCCACTGGCCACCAGGGTGGGTGTGATTTGGGGACCGTGAGCAGCCCCATCTCTGCCCAGCCAAGGAGCCCAGAACAGGGCAGGCAGTGCCGGCGTGGCAGTGCAGGCATTGTGCCAAAGCCCGTGGTTTGTTCCTGATGATAATTCCGTTAATTACTGTACTGCTCCCGCCGGCTGCTGCTTTCCCTGCGAGCAGCAGGGTCTGGCCTCGTGCCCCAGTGCCATGGGCACTCAGCATGCCCTGCCACGGGAAGGACTGGTGCTGGCAGGGCCGTGGTCCTGCACTGGAAATCTCCATCTCTGCTATTTTATTTCCAGTGGCGGTTGTGATGCTCTCAGTGACCCAGACAATATCCAAGGAACTCACATCTTCCAAAGCCTGTTGTGAAAACATGGCTCAGCTCAGGCTCCCACCCAGAAGAGACATGTAGAGGTTTGACAGGTATTTATATAGGTCAGAGCTGTGTTCTAAGTCTCTGTGAAGTCTCAAAGGTCAGTCCTTTCAGGCACTGTCCTGTCTCGTTCCTCTCAAATGTTACTGGTGTCACACCAGGGACTGTGACAGCTCCTTTCTCCTACAACAATATAGTGTTAATCCTTCCCAGTTTGGAATGCAGAGTCCACTTTCTAAAGCCCTGACAAGCTGATCTGGGTCTCTCGTTCCTGATCATTGATGAGGTTGCACAGCGTGAGGTGATTTGAAGAGGGAGTTGATGGGTCTGCAGCTAAAAAAAGCTTAATTTTCCATCTTTTCTTATTTGGAGCAAGGGGCAAGGAAAAATCTGTAAAGCAGCAGAAACCCCTGGATGTGATTGACTTCAGAACATTCCCTGTAGTATGGATGTGTCAGAGATAATGCCTGTGTTTTAGCTCCACAAATTATATGTCTTTTAATGCTTTCACATCAAACAAGGTGTGTGAGGGAGGTGGGTAATTGAGACGGTGCCATCTCCAGAAGATTTGCTGGGGAGCAGGCGCTGCTGCAGTGCCACTGGGACCTGCTCCATGACCCCTCGCTGCCCAACACCTCCTCCCACATCCCTTGCAGCATCCTCGGGAAGGGCATTGCTGTGCTGAGGTTAAAGTCTGTGCCTGATCCTGAGCTTCCCAGCTAGATTCAGTGGTGTTTGAGTGGCATCGTGGCTCCAGGGGCAGCCTTTGCTGTGTCCAGGGGGTGGAGGAAGGACCAGGGGCTGTGGCACATGTTAGTGGCTGCACATCCCAAATCTGGCTTTACTAGTGAGGGTACTGAGGAACAGTGACATTTAGCTCACTGATTTGCTAGTAAAATTCAGAGGATCTGCTCATGCTGTAAAGACTAATTTCCTCTGCTGATTTGATCTAATTTAATTGGATGCTGAAATCTTGGAGCTCATCTCTTCAGGAGGCCTGTGTTCACAGGGAGAAATGCCCCAAATTATCAGGAATACAATTTCCATATAATTGTGCTGCTGTCATAGCCATGACTACTTCTTTCTGTGTCAGCTGTGCTGTGGCTGATGCTGCCCCCAGTTGTCACTACACACCCAGGCTGCTGGGCAGGAAGAGCCCAAGGATGCCTGACTTGGTCTGTCTCAATTACAGGATAGTGTTTGGCTCATAGCCAATGGCACACAGTGAATGGGAGAGGTGTACAAGAGACTCCTTGTACCCACATCTTGCTTTGTTCCTTGATAAATGAGTCTTGGAAAACCACCCACTCGTGCATTCACGTGTTGATGGCATGGTCAGTATCCCAGGCTCCTGTCACTGATGCTCTTGGGTTGCTGCACTTTGGTGGTTTTCTTAAAGTTCTTGGCCTGGCTGCACCTCAGGTCTTATCCCCTTTGGAGCTGGTCTGGTTGAGTGTCTGTCACACACGGTGCTCAGCATCACCTGCACACGCTGCAGCCAGGAGCTGATTCACTGGGATGCTCTGGAGCCTGTGTGCCCTCAAGCAGGGGCAGCCCGGGGTGCACAGGGAGGAATTGTTCCCAGCACCTTCCTTAGCTGTGCTTCTCAGCATCCCTTCTGCACAGGGGAGGGTGACAAGACCCACCTGACTTCAGCTGCTTTCTTCAGCAACAGTTCTTTCATTGTTGTTCTTCCATTGTGGCTTTGACCACTCTTCCTACCTATTGCATGGGAGGGCTGGAAATTGTGCTGGGGAGATGGACACTCGTGACCCTGCTTGGCCACAGGCCAGGCAAGAGGTTGATGCTTGACTGCACTTGTCACAGGGATGGGCTCTGCACAGGGCAAGCCCATCCCTGTGTGCTCCTCCTTGAGCTCAGCAAGTAAATTTCTCCTTTCTTGCACTTCAGCTCTGCTCCTCCGTACAGGAGCCACAGTGCCAGGGCACAGGGAGCTGTCAGGGCTGGGCACTGCTGTGCCAGGGGGCCTTGCCAACGTGTGTGGGGGGAGCTGGGGCTGCCCCACGCCTTGGCACACATCAATCCAATCTCTCAGAACTGTCGTGGTGGCTGGTGGCGTGTCACATCCGTCTCACACCATTTCTGGGGAGATAAGCTCACTGTGCTCTGTCTCTATTGCCTGCATGGAAGAGCTGGCTCTGTGCTTTCCTGGGATTTCCTTCATGTCTTTCTAACTGGAGCCATAAAATAAATTT
Organism: Sitta europaea; assembly: GCA_013400255.1. Classification (NCBI taxonomy): domain Eukaryota; kingdom Metazoa; phylum Chordata; class Aves; order Passeriformes; family Sittidae; genus Sitta; species Sitta europaea. Next base: position 310,248 of record VXBS01002338.1, on the reverse strand, counting down.
CTAATCAGATTACTTGGGGCTGGATGTAATGTAATCTAAAGCTCTATTTCTTGTGATACTTCTCTAAAAGTGGATGCCCTCTTATCCTCCTCCTGCAGCACTGATTGAAACACTATAATCGCTTTCTCCCTCGTTTGCAAGCTCCCAAATCCATTTCTGCCATGCCAGGGAAACTGGGATGTGACTGCTCCTTTGCAGGGAAGCAGTTACTATTTTTGTGTTTTGGGCCGTGTTGCATTGTCTCCTTTTGTTCCTCTCTGGCTCCCAGTCCTGGTGCTGGCGCAGCTGCCCCATCCCTGCTCTCCCGCCTGGGTGACTCTATGCTCAGGTGGGAGGCCGTGCCCAGGGGGCTCTGGGTGAGTGCCTGGGGCGGCGGCCAAGGGTCCCAGGGTGGTGGGGAGGGGGCCCGGGCCGGTCCCTGGGCTCGCCCCGCAGCTCAGGCACGCGGGATGGGCTGGCCGTGCCTCCAGCCTGGCTGTGGCAAATGCCTGGCATAGCTCGGGTATTTCTGGCACTGTCCCTCGTGAGCGAGGGAACCAGAAATATCTCCTGCCCAGGGAAGCACAGAGGGTGACAGGGACATATCCTGCACTGTCTGGTGAGGCAGTGCTGCAGCTCTGGCTGGAGAAGCCCTGAGTCACCAGAGCTGGGCTCAGCTGTGGCTGCAGCTCAGGTATGAGCATGGGGCTGGGTCCCCTGCAGGTGGAAAGGCCCCTGCAGCTGGCTGAGGAAGGCTGATGGGCTGCTCACCTATGGGGGATTTCATCTCACAGCAGCATCTATACAAAAGCCAAAGTTATAACATAAATTAATGGCTTCATAATAATATTAATAGTGTCATTTATTCACAGCAGATTCAGTACTCTGAGGGATAAAGGCTCAATCTTGCCCTAGTCTGGTGTTTTCAGGTCATTCTCCCTCAGCAGTGTCCAGACTGCCGCCAGGTGATGTGTTAATCACGGCGTGTAATTGTCCTGGCCTGTCCTGCGCTCCCTCCAGCCCCTCGGTCTGCCTCGTTCGCTGCCAAACTGCTTTGTCCAATGCAAATATGTCAGGGAGTTTTTCAAGGGATGTGTATTTCTTCATAAAACAGAGACAACTGCTTACCCTGGAAGTAATTTAGTCACTGAAGGGGTGATACTGATGTTTTAAAGGAAGGATGGAGACTTGGAGTCTCTCGAACTGCAGGGTTCTGCCTTAGGAGATGTGTTTTGGGACATCTGGAGAGCTTCTGGGGCTGCTGGCCCTATTGCCATCCCTATTGCCAACATTCAGGAAGGTGATGGAGGCTTTGGTGGTGTCACTGCAGGAACAGGAGGTTGGATGGAGCTGGAAGGGGGCGAGGCATGGGGAAGACAGGCAGGGCAGGAGCTTTCAGCTGCACCAGCCCTGCCACCTCGTGTGCTTTCCTTGTCATCCTGCCCTGGTCCATCCTGGAGCAGCTGCCAGAACCTAAGAAATACAGGGCAGGTTCTGCAGGGCCTGTCACAGCCAGAGGTGCTGTGCTGTGGAGCAGGAGGTGCTGGTTCCTATCGCCTGTGTGAATATTCAGCCCTCCTAGGAACCCACAGCCCCCAGCCCACCTCAGCCCCTCACCATCCACTATCTTGCCCTCAGGCTATAAGTTACAAATCAGCTGCAGTGAATCCAGATGCAGTTACTCCCATTGTGGGCTGGGCCATGTATGGGTGGAGAGGGAACCTGGCTGAGTTTCTGCTCAAAGGGTTTGTCTATTTCCCAATAGGAGAGAATTGAACATCTTTAAAAATCAATACAAAGCCACTTCAGCATAAACCAAGAGACTATTAATACTTAAATTGTCTGGAAAAGGGGAGCTGAGATATGGAAAATGTCTCCAGAGGGGGAGACTCAATGAAATTTGAATCTGCCTGTTTAATGTGAGAGCAAAAAGATTTAAAATTAACCCCCCTCCCCCTCCATTAACTGGAAACTAATGAGGTGCTGGAGAATTGGTGTAATTTGGCACAGAAATAGGAACTAATTTCCTTTTTTTTTTTTCTCCCTATGCCTGAGAAATTTGTCAGACTGATGGCTTAAGCTTGAAGGAAAGCAGATGGGTATTTTCTGTAGAAAGAGATCTGTTGATCCATCAAAAACTTTAGTGAAAGGCTTTGCAGTGCAGGTAACACTCAGGTTTAGCAGGATTCATTCCTCTTACCCACTTATATTCTCTCACCACCATTCAGAGTTTGGCATCATCTGGTGTTGTCCTGAGGAGACTAAAATGCATTTTGTAATTTTTGGAGAATGAGTTGGACTTTTTCCTGTGGTGAAGTGGGTACCTCGACACTTGTCTGCTGGAATTGCTGCTGCCTCAGTCTCCCCAGGGACCTTGAGATCTGGTGAAATACAAAAATACTGATGTTGGGTTTCAGTTTGGGTCTTGAGCAAAGACTCTCTGAAGTGCCCCATGTGCATGGTGTAGGTTGGGATGGGTGGTGTGGTGACACTGAAATGCTGTCTGGTTCATCTGGGGTGAATTCTTGTGGTGTGTTGACAAAAATAACATCATTTTTATCTGACTTACAGTAGGATACAGAAAGAGATTATAGCAATGATAGGGGTTTTGTTGTTGTTGCATTTAAAGAATCCATCTGATTAGAGATTCTGCTGAAACATTTAGATAGAGAAGGCCAGAACTGAGGTTATGTTGATCTCCTTAAGGATGGTAGACAAGAGGGTGCCAGGCAGGGGAGGTGGGTGAAGCAGGAGTTTGACGGGCAGGACGAAGCAGCAGGAGAGGCTGTTCCCTGCCAGATGTGGTCTGTGGCCTCTGCAAGCTGTTTCTCCTGAGCAAACACATTTATTACAGACTTTGCCAGGGGAGCCCCATGCATTGTTAATGATTGACTGCCCCAGCTGGGGGTTTCCAGGCAGCTCCTGCTCCATGCTGGGCTCTTGCTCTGTGGGTGGGAGCTGGGGCTTTTCTTGCCATCTTTCCCTGGGAGCTGCTCAGGTCCTGCCTGGATGGATGTGGTTGCCTGCAGCCTGCATGTGCCCCCAACAGATTCCTGTTTGTGGCAGAACCCCCCAGAGCCCTGACCTGGCTGTGACACTTGGAGCAGCTGCCCCAGGGGCCCTGCACCTGTGTGCCACTGACAGAGAGGTTCTGCCCTCCCTGCTCCAAGGCCAGGCTGGTTAAACCCACCCGGGGCAGTGGGCTGGACCAGATGCAGGAGGATTGTTTCGACTGTTCTAATGGCTGCAGGAATACGGAGAGCCAGTAGGCTTTGGGCAGGTGTTGGTGTCCTGTTCTGTGCTGGGTGGATGTTCTCATGGGTGATCTGGCGGCAGGGATGGTGCTTTCATCCCTCAGACTAGGAAGTTGCTCAAAGTGCTGTAGCTCGTCCTGTGACTAATTCCTGTGAAAATTAAACTGCCAGAGGAGAAAGGTGAGGTAAGGGGAGCAGAGGGACCCAGGTGCTTTATCACCACGGCAACAAGGACTTCCAGGGAAAGGTGCTGAGGTGAGAAGTAGATAATTTACAGTTTACTTAATAAAAAAAAGAATTCATTTCCTGGAGGGAGCTGGTGTTTCAGCTGCTGGTGTGAGGGACAGGCTCGAGGCCCCGTGCTGTCCCGCTGCTGCAGCCTGGGCTCAGGGGGCAGGGATGCTCGGGATGCCCTGACAGAGGGATGGAGGGCCAGGCTGGAGCCACCTGCGAGATCCTGCGGGGCTCTGCTGCGGTGAGGAGCCCATGTGCGGGGCAGGAGCGAGTCCTCCCCCTGTGGAGACCGAAGGGGCTGTGCTGGCACTTCGCCCCTTAAGGCGCCCGGGCTGTGGCCGCCGGGAAAGCCTCCGTACCGGGGTGACCCGGCGGCTGTGCCGCCGACAGTCGGGTCCCGGGCCCGTGACGCGC